>JAVYIG010011340.1:0-61566 GCA_035222895.1 Strongylocentrotus droebachiensis
ATATTCTATTCGCTATTCATTCTTCTTGCATTATGAATAGGAACCACTATGAATAAGTACCCTGATTTTGTATTATGAATAGCGACCCTCTTCTTCGTTATGAATAGTGGTCCTTATGAACAATGACCCTTATAAATAAAGACCCTTTTCTTAAAATATAAATAGCGTCATGGGTAGTGGTCGTTATGAATAGCGGTCCTTATGAATAGCGAGCGAACCCCCCCCCCCCTAAAAAAAAAAAAAAAAGGGAAAACAGATTTTAGCACATCAGCAGAAAGCCTCTTGCATACAAAATTGCATATAAAATTATATATGCAACTTTCTATGCAGACCTTGGGTCTTTGTACCCCCATACCTTTCTGTACATGCTTGGCTGATATGATCCATAAGATGCGTTCTTACAAAGACTTCGACGCTTCAAGCGACTGCGTAGCTGTACAGAACTGGAATCAACATCGTTGCATTGCTTACTTAATTCTTGGCAGGTCAATTGAGGATGCTTCTCAGAAGTAGACATCTTCTATGTCAGGGAGCACTGATTCAGATGAGAAAATTTCAAGCAAAGGTAAACCAAAAATTGAGTTATATGTAGACTGGTCCACAAATCTATTCAACTTGCTAAAATTTACAATAAACTTCAGGAGTTAAAATATTTCAGCCAATGAATACTTGTGTTTTGCACTTTGTGATGTGGAGGTCTAGTCTAGTCTTAATCAATCAACAGTGATACAAATAATTGTTCACGCAACCCAAGGTTTACTTTTGTCTTTACTTGGTATAAATAAGTTCAAATGTCCTGAACAAATAATATTGACCGTCGTTATAACTAGTATAAAAAAATCAAAAAATCAGACTGACTAAATAAAACAGATCCATCTAGATTCAAAGACTGAGGTCAACTAGGTCCAAGTTAGATAGACTAGACCCTATGTCATGTTATGGGCAATGGTAGGTTAGAAATGTCAATCTGCGTCTGGACAGGTTGGTTATCATGGTTAGGTCTATAACTTATATGGACAGGTGATTTAAGTGAAGAAGTTTACTATAATTACATGCAATATTTATAAATTATTTTAAGAGTTCTGTTTGACAATATCATGAATGACCAGATGACAAATATTATGAATGATGGATAGACTTGGTTAACCAATTTTAAGTTAAATCCATGGCATTGCCATTGGCGATAGTGACAGTTTTGCCTTTGACTTTGCCTTTGCTTAACATTAAGTTTAGTACTCGCAAACTTGTTGAGCGAGCGTCCGGTCGATCCTCCGCGGCCGCCTCTCCGACACACACAACAGTCAACACCATCATCCATGCACCAGGCATCAAACTAATCTAGATCTAACGTTAGATCTAGTAAAGTTACTTTATTTCTAAGAATTAAGATAGAAAGAACTTAAGAAAACTATATAAACTATAACATAGACTAAAGTTAGTAGTAATATCTAACGAATAAAGCTTGTCGCTGACCTCTGCGGTTGATTCAAATCCGATCTACGGTAGATGTAAACACAGCGACCTGGTTATTTCTAAGACTGGTCTAGGAGTAGGAGCGGCGCTGCGGCGCGGGCCGGGTCAGGCCGCTGAAGCCGAGCATGAAGCGCTCATCTCAGCCGTCTGTCAGTGACACATGCACAGAGCTCAGAGACTGGAGAGCGAATCTTAGAATTGTACCCAACAATGCAACAGTCTTTCGTTAACTTCAATCTATCTCTTCTATATAAGTGATTTAAATTAGTTACCGTTTATAGATAAGTAAAACCCATCTTCCTCTCGCTCTCAGCTCTCCAACGTTACAAGAATTAGCAGCTGTAAAACACAAATTGAGTGTTGCACCATTTATTTCGAGAGCAGGAGGTCGAGGGCCAAATTAATTAACACGGAGCTACACGCATGCGCACATATGCGTAATTTGATTTTTTTTTTTCTTTTTCGGGGGGGGGGGGGGGGGGAGGGGCGGGTCCGTTTTACACAACATGACACTCAAAGACAGCCTTTTTTTGGGGGGGGGGGGGTGGGCTTGACAAAAAAAAACTGGAGATTGTGTTGAGCCCCAATCCCCCTCAAGATCTGCTACTGATCACAATCAGAACTTTCCTATGCCAAATTATTTCAGAGCAAATTATTCTCCTGAGCTGTTCTACCAGAAAAGAAGCAGACGCGAAAAGATGAGTGGAGGGAGAAACGAAGTTAACTTCAGACCAAGTCTTGCTAAAATCTCAGAAATAGATCTATATTATATCAGATTCAATCACTAAATTGATAAGTACCATATGTCTATATCTCGACATTAAATGGTTGGTCCTTGGCCATGTCGTATGTTTGCTCCAATGCTCCTAGTCGCATTACTTTTTGGTAACATCATCCGTTACTCTTTGATTTGATTTGGAATAAACCTGCTGCCGCTGAAGAC
The DNA here is from genome assembly GCA_035222895.1 of Strongylocentrotus droebachiensis. NCBI lineage: Eukaryota > Metazoa > Echinodermata > Echinoidea > Camarodonta > Strongylocentrotidae > Strongylocentrotus > Strongylocentrotus droebachiensis. The sequence continues at coordinate 2,417 of JAVYIG010011340.1, forward strand.
GGATGGAGAAAAATAATATCGACTTTTATTACGAAGTAAATAAACGTAGATGGGGGTAGTACATTAGAATACAAGTTCAAGTTGAACAAAACCAAAATGGGGCATAACTTTTTGGTCTATAAATTTGTTTTGAAATACTTTATATACTTCAGGGAGATTTTTTTTTATAGATAAAAATCATCCTCATCCTCATCCTCATCCTCATCATCTACATTATCATCGGTATCTTCATATTCAACACCATCACCATTATATGAATAAAAGAATACATAAGTTAATAAATGTATTACAAAATAAAGTTAAACATTATTTTTAAAAAGGTAAACAAAAAAAAGGGGGAAAAGTCAAGATGAACGAAGTAAGTCTGTGGGCGCTATCGGGATACGAAGCCGATGAGACCGTGACAAACCAGCTGTTGAAAATGATTTTGGTAATTGCGAGAAAAAAATATATAATTAAGGCAACAATATGTTCATGTAGGCCTACTTCATTGAAAAATAGGCCTACTGCCCAAGTGCTTCTAACCTTAATTATATTAAATCACCACCTCCAACAGTTTGTATCATTATTGGGATATTCATGGACCTCGCTGTTTGTTTGTTTTGTTTTTATTTCTGCGTTCTGGGTGTGCGGCTGAAGTGTCTAAACCCACATCCATTTTTAAGGGTCATTTTGGCAGAAAAATGGTACCCACTATTTGGGACTTCTATTCAAAACGCAACCCACGTTTAATGTTTTGCTATATTCCATTTGCATGAATGATTTTCCTTCGTTTATTGCTTACACAGATTTGTTTTGCGTACGCTCGAGGAGGGGGGGGGGGGGGGGCGGGGGATTACCCGTTTATAAATTACTCAAAAGCTAGCGGAGCTCAAATTAATGATAGGCAGTGAATTTTTAAATCTGTGCGACCATCGGCGAGGACCATATATGAAAAAGCGTAATGATTTCAATTATTTTTGCGGGATTTTGCATCTGGAATTTTGTCTTTAGCGAGATTATGGGTGAGATATTATCCTGAAGAATAGAAACCAATGTTTAAGGCCAAGATCTGAAAAGTGGGGGGCACTTTTAGGTAATTTGCAGCACAAATCAAACCCCATGTTTAAGGACTTTTTTTGCGGCACATCGCAGTACACCGTATTAGGCTAGTCCCCGCCCCCCCCCCCCCCCCCCCCACTCCGTGAACGGAGGGATACCATGCGTGTTACCAAAATGTCCGGTAAAGGGGTACTTTTCACGCACTTTCCGGCTCGTTTCCGGCTCGTATCCGGCCCGTATTGACTTTACACACCGGACTTGGGGGTGTTTTCGAAAGTAGGGAACATGCATTATGCGTACCCTAGTAACACTGAGTGAGTGGGGGGGGGGGGGGGGGCTAGTACCCCTCCCCCTCCCGTGGCAGAAATGTTATTTCCTTATCGGCGTTGCCGTACCCCAATTAATCTGTATTTGGAGATCTTGCGGTTTCTGATACTTTGTTTCCACGGAGTTGACATTATTCCATAATTTATCTTATATATATAACTAAAATACTCGTGCGGCACTCTGGTTGAAAAACGGCGGAGCCCCCAGAAGTTTAGGGGTTCAGTTAGGCATTAAATTACGGCCAGATGAGTATCCAGGGGCCCACCTTAAGGCCCTTAGTGGGGTCCCGGGGGGCACAGCTCCCTGAAGAGCACTTTTTATTTTGGTCCAATTTGTTAGGAAATATTTAGCGGCGACTTAGTCAGCCGGTAAATAGGCAGGGGGGGGGGGGGGGGGGGGGGGGTGAAGAGCACTATTTTTTTTCCTTATTCGCGAGAATTGTTTTTATTTTTGGTTTTTTATCAGGGGGCCAGGCCCGTTGCCCCCCCCCCCCCCTCCGTGGATCCGCGCCTGGGGGTCAAGCCCCCGGAAGCTCAGGGGTTTTAGGCATCATTATGGTAAGGCCATTGTTGGGTCCAGGGGGCAGGTCACTATTCTTTCTTTCTCTCTTTCTTTCTTTCTATTTCTCTTTAACATAGTGTTTCAGGGGGCGATTAAGCCCCCCCCCCCCACCCCTGAGCCCCGCCGTTTCGCGGGCCCTGACACTTAGGCTTCTAAATAAGCATGTGTTTGCCTGACTGTAAATTTGTGAATTTGTCACTTTCCAACAAACGCATACAAAAAGAATAATTTACAAAATCCCGGAAAATCATGTCCTTTCAGCAACATTTGTAAATCACTGGTATCGAATTAGAAATGAACCACGTTTGAATTTTATTTGAGGGGGTGCAACTGCCCCAAAGGCCCCCCCCCCCCCCCCCCCCATTCAGTACGCTAGTCAGTATCGGTCTGAAGAGAAAAGACGCTTCTGGGTCTTTCATTTTTGAAAATTTAAAGTTTAGTCGTTGTGTTTGTTGGTACAAACGGGGAAGTTTCTGCCACTTCATCACCGAGAAGAGCCTCGGAGAAGAGCCCATCATAATTATTGTGATTACAACTTTCAAGTTTCAATACACAAGTCTAATCATTTTTTTGTCGGATTTCATTCAAACTATCACCAGTCTACTTATTAATTTGTTGCTTTCTTCTAGAGTAGTTTGCTATCAAGATTGGATTTCCTTTCATATTATTGTAATTTTTGTTAATGCGTGACAATTGGTAGCTCTGCAACTATAATATGAAACAAAGATATTCCGTCATTATTAAAAAAGAAAATGAAAGTTAATAGTTTCTGAAATTTTGTGTACAGAGCAAATTGGAGAGGACCTCGCAAAATACTTGGCAGTTGACACTGTTGACAATTTGTGTTACTCAAAATTACAACTTTCCTATTTATAATCGGATATTGCTCAAACTTTCAATAATTTTTTCTAGTTTTCTGCTTTTCTTTATAAAGAATTATCAGGGTGGATTTAAAAAAAACTAGATTTTCTCTCTACAACGGCTGGTTACGTTCTGCTAATAATTATATACGGACATCTCTCTATAGTAGAATGAATCGACTTTAAATACATTCAATGTTGCTATGTCGGGCAAGCCTCTGACAAGCTTTTGAATTGTCATTTGTCAAGGGAGATCTATCCTCAAGAAGTATGCATACAATTAGTAATCATATGTATTAAACTGAGATTGTATAATTAGAAGATAGAACGAATTCAGGAACTTTTAGATTAATTAGAAGGATGCCATCTTGTGGTATCCTTGCTACCAATTCCTAGTTAGAAAAGTCCCTTGGTCAAAGGTCTTTAGTCATGCGTGAATTCTATATGCCAAATTGCAGCCACACAACGTAGAAATCAACTTACCGCTGTTACCACTCCTTATAGATCGTACTACGGTAGCACGTCTTATTGGATGTTCTAGTGCTTCCACATATTTACGTGTTTATATGGTCGATCGAGACTCGACCGAGCGAGAGACAGACAAGTAGAATATGGGATTAACTTCTAAAGATTATTGAAATATCCAAGAGAATGGCTCTATCGCGCCTTAAAGGAGTCGGAACCTTTCTACGATGTAAGTAGTCCAAGGGAATCAACTTTAATTTGAAATTTTAATGAATTAATATCTGTCGATGATTGAATTTGAGTGATGGTGGAAACAAAATTGGGCGTTTGAATTGACTGAGTGAGTCGTGAGTTGTTTTGTGTGTGCTAGGCTAGGGCTACACTGCACAACTAGCTAGCCCAGAAGATTTCGATTGTAACCGTCTGGTAATTGGTGTGGGGAATTGTTTAATAAAACTGACATTTGGTGATGCAGAATGCTAAATTTCATTTTGCTAATATCATTATCAGGTCATTCCTATACAAGGACAACGTACAGGGTGTATAGCAAATGTGCTAGCATGCACGTGCGAGGAACTGATCAGCACACTAATTTGGCATTTTGCAACCCCACAATATTCATTGTCGACTAGACTCTAGACTAGATCTAGATCTAGATAGTCGAGCAAGGCCAACTTTTTTTTTTATCATGTAGGCCTAGATCTAGGCCTAGATCTACATGTACATACTAGTAGGGGTCTATATGTGTGATGCGTTGACCATTAACCAGACATTTCTTCGTACTACAGTACAGATTTAAGGTTTTCAGTGGAATGTTTTGAAAAGTTTGTGACATACATGTAGGCCTACAAATAAAATACCCATGAATGAAGTCCACTGGCTTTGAATCTGTGAATCTGGCCTTTACTGCTGTAGCAGTAGGGGCGCTGGTCCAAGAATAAGGATCGCCCGCTTAAACGAGGATCGTCTTTGTTAACATGGACAGACACATCCTAAAAAATAAGGATCGTCCAGATTTCTGTAGACAATTCTTATTTCCGATCCGCGCGTTGTCGATGGAAAAAACGGATTCTGCAATGATGCTCCTTTGATGCATTTCACACTTACTTTGTACAGAGACTTTCACGTTATGAACAATAAATCCTTGGGGAAGACGGATAACCCATATTACGTGTAATCCATTTTTCGCATTGCCAACGCGCGGATCGGGACCCCTACATACATGTATGCACTGTACACCCGCAGAGCGCCGGAAAAAAAAAAAAAAAAACCCTCTAAAAATAAAAATTTAGTTCTATTAAACATTTAATATCTAGGGTGACATTTTTTGCTCACTCGCTCGCACAAATTATGATCATACATGCATGTACATGTACGTGCTCGTAGGTGTGTACATGTAAGTGTTACATGACAAGTTTCAGAGTGATGCATTGGGATCATTGGGGTGACGCAAAATGTTTTGTTTCTGAAAAGGGTGCCGTGATCGAAAAATGGGTTGAAAAATGCTATGTACATGTACATGTAGTCTAGTGCCTCCATTGCCTCAAAAGTCAAAACACTGCATACTGAGCACATACTGTACAACAACATGTTCTTTCAATGTTTTCTGTCATTTTCCTTTCTGCCAGCCAAGTCTTCCACGTTCTTATATCTTTCCATATCCAAACCTCCTTTAAAGAAATGAATGATCACGTACTGTACCTGGTTTCAAATTAAATTATTTAAATAATAATACAGCACCAAACTTTGGTAATCTTCAATAGACCAGTTGATGAATACAATCAACATGTTAGGCCCTGGGGCCCTGTCTTATAAATAGTTGCGATTGATTCAAATAAATCTCGACTTGAAATTTATCTCAACTCCTACCTGTTATACACAGTTGCGATAAATTTAGGGCAGTGAAATGTATTAAGATTTATGGATGCTTCTATCCCCAGACCTTAGTTAAAAATAATTGCATTAACCTGTTTTGCATGTCACATGTGATGGCTCAGTGGTAGAGCAGTGGTCTCGTAACCAGGAGGTCCTGGGTTCGAAACCAAGTGGATGCACCAGTCCCCCTGGGTAAGGTATTAATCCTTGTTACCAAGTCCCTCGGAAAGGACTTAAAGCCGTCTGTCCCCTGGTTGCTTACTTACATGTACAAGCACAAACATACTTTCTTAGCAATCAGGTACACCAAACAAACCACAAACCAAGATGATAGTTGTTGCTTTCTCAGACAAACATTTAGCATGCTTTAGGGTTGTTGCTGGTCACCGTTGTACATTAATTATCATTATTGCGATTTCTTTCATGTTTTTCTTTTCTTCAGAAACCCCTTTCCCCACAATATAACGAAACAAAATCACAAGTAAACAAAATAACCAAATACAACAGCAACAAAAGATCTCAAAGTTAACCTACATGTAGACATAACAAATATTGAACCCATTGAAGCCCTGTATTACTGCAGTTAATTAAATGCCTTTTGTGAGTAGCAACTGTCATTATAATAAGCTAAGGGGTAATTATCATTTATTAACATGAAACAGGATATGATATTCAACTCTGCGGGCATCCTTCACCTTAACAGTCTGTTCAGGAGGAAGTACATTTTGTTCCACTTCAGAAACTGATATCTAAAACGTTGAAGGGTGCTTTCAGAATCTGGAACATGATACCGGTACACAGATTGAAACAAATATTTGAATGGAAAACTTTATCAAAGTTTCATGTCATTAAGAATAGATACTGTACCTCTCCTTTTTTAGGGAGGGGGGGGGGGGGGGGGCAAAGTCAGATTCTAATATCTCCTATAAGATTTCAGAAACCCTGATTTTGGCACAAATGAGGTTCTACAGTGTACCTAAACTGTCTCCCTCTGTTTTTTCATTTTCATTTTGTTCTTTTATTTTTATCGGTGATCTCAAGCATGTTTAAAAATACTAAAATTTACGTTTGCAATATCTCTTGAACACAACTGTCACCATGTTTTAACACAAGGTGAAGGTGTGCTTCGAACTTGTGTTTGTGTCCTGGAAGACAAACTTTATCTACATTCATGTATGTAACGTTATACATGTACATGTAAGTACAGAGGTAATATTTAAGGGTAGCCTATTATAAACAGGAAGTGTCATACAAAATACATGTACATACACAAGATACTGGTAGTGCACAGTGTAAATTGTAATCTACACTTTAATTATCCATCTATTTATCCATCTATCTATCCATCTACATGTATGTATCTACAGTATCTGTAATCTACGCTATGATTGATTATTGCAATTTACATGTACTGTTTGTATGTACCACAAATGCACAGGAACAGGAAGTACATTTTGTCCATTGTATGGTGATATGGGTGATGTGAATGATCATTTGAAGGGGAACAACCAACCAAAATTGTTTTGCGATGTGGTTGTGGTTTATTCAGATATTTTATCTGTAAACAAAAACTGAACTTCCATTATTACAAAGAGATTAATTTTAGTTGTCTGAAATCAGCCTTTCAATGATGATACCTCACTGTTTTGAGTGACAACTTTGAGAAAACTCTCTTTTACATGCACTACCATCTGAGTTGGGCTGAATTTCATTTTGATTATCAATGCAAATAAAAAGAAAAAAATATTGGATAAGATGGACAAAATGAGCTTTGAATTTAGCAAGTCTGCTTTCTACAGCTACAAGGATTAATTTCTCATTCGTGTGAGTTGTTACAGAGTGATTCAGTGTGGTGTGTCCTATACAAAATGTCTCCCCCCCCCCCTGTTTATTTCATCCAAGAGTGAAAATGTGAAAATCTCTTGGTATGACTATTTAATGTTAATGATAACAGAAAGAACAATTAGTAAATGGTTATATTTATCAAGAGGTTTTTGGATGAAATAGTGGATAAATGTTGTACATGATTGCTCGGAATCACCCTACAGTGTTCTACCCTTCAGAACCTGTACAGTACATTGCATGAAATTGCTTTGATATATCATCGTTTGTTTTGAGGCAGAACACAGAGTTAACGCTCTTTTTGCTCTGAATAAATGATGTGTAAATTTTCTTTACAAGCCATAGAATACATGTACAACTGTCCATACTTTTTTGGGGGGCAGGGTTCTAAGTCATTAACTTTGTCTATTGTTCTTTGAATATTCTTGTGACCTCAAAAGCAATTGGCATCACTTGTTTATTAACATATTTGTCATTCTTTGTTTACTAACGCAGTGAATCAAAATTAGGCCAGAGTCATTAAGGGTTTTGGAGAACCCAGGTTTGACTTGAAAAATTGATTTTTCATTTGATGATCAACAGCAATTGCGACAGATCTATGACAAATCTGCCAATAGCCAATCAAATATAAGGATTTCAGTACCTTTTTTTATTGATAACAGTTACTAATAACAGTAGGAGTAGATCTAGCAGTTATTTTCGGATACCAGAATTGAAATGATACCCCAAATCCCAGTCCCAGTAGCGTCAATATTGTAAAAGCCTTTCTGATAAAGATTATAGCACCCAAAGCGTCCTGGTGCGGTTGAATTTTCTAAGAAATGGGCGAGGCCAGTTCATTTGTGGTTTCTTCCATGCCAAATACATTACCCTCATCCACACAGAGTTGAATCGTAATCTAGAAACTTTTTGTGCCCATGAAAGAGGGCCCTGGTCTGCAATCTTGTGAAAAACTATTTTTTGCAAAATTAGTTATACATTGAAAGTCAAAAGGAAATTTGTGCATAATTAAGGAAAATTTGCAAGTTTTGGTTGTAACAGAATACACTGTAGAAAGTCCTATGGAATCTTATTGAGTAAGTTTGCATGATGGAGATTCAATTCAACACTTATCCATAACATGTACATGTACATGTACGGAAATTTGTTTTGCTTACATGCGTGATACAAAATTATATTCAGACAATTGATGTTTACGAGTGCATTAGTGAATATGCACTGCATGCTAATTCACAATCGGATATTGAATGAGACTTGTCGAGTTCATTACCGGTATGCGGCTCATTGAGACTTAACCAATTGCAGTGCATACATGTATATGACACTAATGCATTCTGAGCTTCAAAACAGGAATTTTAGTTTTATAAAAAAAATTGCGGGTCTCTGGCACCTGGCACTGTCCAGGCCGACGCTTACCTGTGCCCGGCGGGGAGAGCGCCGGCATGGTGGTACCATGGGTAAAAATGTTTCCCAGCACAATCACTGTCAACTCGCCACTCAGAAACTGGGACCAAATGTCCGGATTTCTGTTTGGACTCGGAGGAAAAGCAGTCTGTCATCTTTGGTTTTAAAAACAGCATTGTTTACTATTATTATTATTAAATCGGCGCCTTCAACTGCAAATCGAAGTAAAATTGCGGGAGTTTTCGAAGACGGACCTGGGATACTTCTACCGTAGTACATGTACAATGTATGTACAGTATGGTGGTGGCAAAAAACACACACAAAAAACAACATGGCGTCCGAGTATTCAAGTATTCGCCTGTAAGCCTGGGAGTGTACTCGAGTACCTCATTACACGGGTTATGCACAGCCTTACTAGTAAAACATGTTACACATTTGAAGTAGATACTAAATTGATGCATAATTAAGGAATTTGAAGTTTCAGTTCTCGGAATGCCATGGCATGGAGGAAGTCCTTTTGCACTATGTCCCACCAAGGCCACTATTTTTAGCTTGTTCTCATTTCCGATACCACTAAAGCAACAAGTGCAAGCTGTGCAAGTGTGGAGGACATATGATTAAAGAATGTCAACTTTTCACATTTTTTATGCAACAAAATTTATGGAATGTGTAGAATTATGAATAAGATTTTCCATTGTATTTTCATACATTTCCTCAAAATGATCAGATCGTGATCAGAAAAGCTAGAATCCTGAGCCTCATCTGTGCCAAGTTTGTTAACGATTGTCATTGGATGGACTGTCCAGTCATTACAGCATTGATGACATTATTCTGTTAATAAAAATCCTGGCTTTGAAAAACCGCTATGGGATGTACACTTGTTATAAACTTCACAAAGAAAGTACTTGTTTTTGTCCTTAAGTTTTCGGGTTGTCCGTCCGTCCGTACGTCTGTACGTCCCGTTCTCGTGATTACCTTCAAACTCAAGACATGTTTTTAGGGTCATGAGGTCAAAGATAAAAGGGTCACACATGTATATGAAAAAAAGCTTGTAATCACGATATTCTGAGAACCTGTTGATGGATTACAATTAAAATGAATTTGAAAAATTCCCTCTTTTTTGGTTTGTGGAATTGCTCTATGGCGAAGGCATCATTTTGACTACGCGCAGTCGAAGTTCCATCTAGTTTTCTTTTACAATGCAATACATAGAACTTATCCCTGGAAAGAAATTGTTCCAGTTTTAAATTCTTAGGTAGGATTTGCTGCTCATAGTTGTTCCATTGATGAAAAAAAAATTTGGCTTGAAACACAATACATTAGTATGAACTTCAGAATAAACAAATGTTGCCTGTTTTTCTGTCCGGAGGAAAAATATAGACCATCTGAGCCCTGAAAACTAATTGTTTGAAATGGTTTTTGGGATGTGTAAATGATCATACATGTATGATGTAAGGTTTGTTAGATAAGTGACTGAATGTCAACAACCACATTAATCCTGTGGCTTTTATTGAGTGTTATCTGTCTAGCTGCTACCATGCATAGACCTACAGTACATGTACACTCTCTCTACTACTGATTTCCTAGAAACAAACCACATTGAAACCAGACAATATATTGTATTTGTTATTTACCAAGGAGATCTAGTGTTGGGGATTTTTAAAATCATTTTTGTATAGAGGTTACATGAAATGTGCTGAGAAACTCTCCCTTTTCTGCAGACAGAGCTACGGTACTATGTACATGTACGTACAACCTATATTTCAATTACCTTATGTTTTTGACTGTGAAAAAGTACAAGGGATTGGTGAGTGATGTACAATACCTTTGGAAAAGCTCTAGAATGCCTCTTACATTCTATTTAATAATACAAAAGAAAAAAATAAGAAAAAAAAATCTTTGAAAGGGAGTCTCAATTCCTATAAAGTACTAAAGAACTCCCCCAAACACAGTTTTATTTTTCTCTTGTTCATGTCTAGGCAGTGTGAACAATCGATTCTTCATCTCATTTAAGCTCTCTCAGTAATCTTGAGCCTGCGCTACAGTGTATGCTCGTCCGTCTCGGTGTATAGTACAGTTTTAATAATATTAATAATAATAATAATAATAGGCAATGTACATGTACATGTACATGTACATGTACATTGTATAGCGCCGTGTATCTAGAAATTCTATTCCGAGGTGCTTTTATTATTACCCCGGCTTTAGCCTAGCTGCCATTACAGCGCTCCAGCATTTTAAGATCAGCTTGGACAATAGTTTTGACCGTGCTCCTCAAAACAGTGAATACATGTACCGGTATGTATACATGTACGTAATTTCCCTAATGTATGTTCATACATGTACCTAGACGCAAGTATAATTTTTTAGGTTAAAGTTGCCATTTTCCATATTAAAAAGCGAGAATAAGACTCTGAATATTAGATATATCGAATCCTTGTTTATTCTTCTTTCCACTGATACCAACTTCAATGAGCGGGTGCCTGTTTTGTAGTTTTAAGATGATATTATATATTATATTGCTGCTTTTACTCTGTTAATTTTTCAGAAATAACAATAAAAACAGAAAAGAAAAAAAAATGAAAAAAAATAATTGTAGAAAATGCAGAATAACCAGACGCCTGCAGACGCATTACACATTCATATCCCGGATGGCCATGAATATAAGCTGAAGAAATATATGTACATGCTACTGATTTCACGTGGCACTCAGACTGATATCACTAAGGGAATTTTGTCAGTCATGTGATACTGGTCATGTCCACATGACTTAGCCATGTACATGTAAAGTACATGTACTTGTGTAGTAGTGATCCTGTTGCTTTTGTGTTGGTAGTGAGTGCAGTCACATGTACATTACAGTGTACATATCGTCCTTGTTTTCACGAAGTGACGGTAGTGAGGAAAATCGTCACGCAAAGTGAATGCAATTTTTTTTCACTACCGTCACTTCGTGAAAACAGCGATGATATAACTAACAAGTTTGGTTGGCCTCAGCTAGTGTACAGACAGTGTGGGAGTTGAAGAGGGGAATCCCCTATCGAGAGTTGAATGGTGGTATTGTATATTTCACATTTTATCGGCTTGTAAAGGCAAGTGGGAAGTGTTTATGTACAAATGCTCTCTTGAGAACTTTAATACTTATGGAGGTGTGATATTGAACTTGATCGGGTGTGTCAGACTAGACTTGCAGTCTGTGGTAAGCTGCACATTGTTGATATGTATGTAGAACTTACGTGGACATGTACATGCACATACTGTATAAATGTACTGTACATGTACATGTACGTCTGGCCCCCGTTTATATAAATAAATAGAGATGTGATTGATATCAATCTCAAAAACATCTAAGTTGCGATTAATAGCAATTGTTTATAAGACGGGGCCGGGATATTTATAGTACGTAAAATTAAATAATTCCTTAATTTCTGGTGCCACGTCTGTATTGAAAAAAAATATATCAATCATAGAATCTGTTTTAATATAGGCCTCTAGGCTCTAGCCAATGTTTTCTTTAATTCTAAATTGCTTTTGAAATTTGATTTGATAGCATCCACATACATGTACATGTATTTATATTTATTATTGTAATACAGTATATCTTTTCAATAGAGTGGTTTATTCTTTACCTACCGTAATAGTTATGAATAGCAAAAAATTAATGGCAGAAATATCCAAAGTTTTTTTTTTAATAGACCACGTTCAGATGTGTTGCGCAAAACCGTGACTTTTTAGAAAATGACGTAAAGTATAATAGTAATTACGCTTGATGTTTTGAATATAAAGAGATCAGTGAATACATGCAAGTCTTTTGTTGCGCGCAGTCGCCATTCATTTACATGTAAGGAAAACCTAAGAAAAACCATGGTTTACTTCATATCTTAATGAGCCATAATTGTTGTAATTTATCCAGTACAACGACAAATAGTGCATCCACATTTCATATTTCATAGCGAAAATATTAGATTAAGCGATGATCATTTGTAATGAGGTACTAATATAAAAATGTTGACAAAATGATTTGTTACATGTACATGTATTGAAGGGCAAGGCATCTACATGTAATTATTGATCACACATTCATGCAATTATATGATAGGCCTGACACATATTGTTTGTATTGTGTTTTCTACAAGGATGTTTCCATTTACTGTACCACTTCCCTTTTGACCTACCCGACCCACTTGGATCTAACCCCCTTTTATCTGACCCCCTTTTTTCCTGTTCATTTTCTACACAGAGGCATTTTCATGAGACAGTTTCTGTGATTGGCTTTTTTTCTAGTGAATATTCGTGACATGCAAATTATTAATTGCACAATTCACATCTTTTGGTCGCGCAAAAATATGATTAATTCCTGAAAATGACACTTTGAGCGAGAAAATTAAAAAATGAGTCAGATTTGTGATTTCTGAGGTATGCATGTCGATTTGGTAATATTGAAATGTTATGAAACGGACGTATATTTGTTCTCAGGACCATGTTTTGAGGGGATAACGGTAGATTTCCCCCCCAAGTTAAGCGAAGGTGATCGCAGCTATTATGTTACTGCACGACTGCTAGCCACAGCTGCCGTTCTGCACCCCAGGGATCGACCTGCTGGGGCCTAAATATCTGTGTCTGCATAGGAATAGGACTAGGAGTAGGAGCCAGACCAGGGGCTAATTTGCATAATGTCATGAATATTCACTAGCAAAAAAGCCAAGTCTCATGAAACTGCCTCTGTGTGGAAAATGAACAGGAAAAAAGGGGGTCAGATCAAAGTGTGGGTCAGATCAAAGTGGGTCAGATCAAAATGGGTTAGGTAGGTCAGAAAGAAGTGGTACAGTATTAATAAATGGACACATCTGTCCTAAAAGTATGATGATGTACATCATACATGTAGCCCTGCAATGTACATGTACATTATTCATCAACTGACATACATGTAGTACATGAACATTGCTGACTTGTTGTACATCATGTTCAAACTATTTCTGACTATGTCTTTGTGCAACCTTTACTGGCCCATATAGTTTATGAGCATGTGATATCAAGTTTGGTCATGTGACTTTTGTTTCCCCACAATTATACTCTGTGATCAACGAGAGATCATAAGCAAAACATGTACAATATTTATGTATGTGGAGTATTAAAGTAAGTACACATTTACATGTATGCACTTTTATACACAAGGCCTAGTAGGGGCCTATGTACGTTGTGATGTACATGTAGCATCACTTGCATTTATAATTGTATTGCAGCATATGGATTCATGTACGTGTGTGTATTAAACTGTGTGTGTTAGGTGGCCTGTGTTTATGGAGTGATTTGACATGGGATATTGTTCATAATGGAGATTAATAACACTTAACAGCTGTAATATAATTAGTTTAGCTGCTTTATGATGTGCAAGGATTTCCATTTGAACTGAATCTGCATTGATTATATATCACGGCAATAGTCCCTTAGAATTATTCAATGTGGTAAATTATATCTGATTTACATCAATAAATCAACGTATCTACCTATTCTACTTTGCTATTGTTGCACCTCAACATTGCATAACCGAAACTTAAAACACATCGCCAAATTGCTCATACCCCCCCGCCCAAAGGCGCCCTCCGTGACCCTTGCGTCCGAGCGCCGCCAACGTAACCTCTTCCTCTTATCTCTTCGCATCCGAACGGATAAGTTACACTAAAAATCGCTCCCAAAAGTTGAAGAGTTTTTCCTCTTTTAGTCACTTTTTGGTTCGCATTTTCGCCTTTTATAATATTCTCTACGATTTCCTGTTCGTTAGAGAGTAGTTTCACTCCGTGAATTTATTTATTTATCAGTATTCTAGAACGTTTTCTTGCCGACTACTGTTACGTTTCCGCTTTCGTGTTTGCCTGTCCTCACTCCTCCGAGGCCTCGGGTGCGTGCGGGGGTAGTCGGTGGGGTGTTTTAGTCACTGGTAGTTTATTTAATTCTTGTTGATAATTGCTCGTACCCTTTGTTTAATTTTCTTTCCCGCAGGTTATAATATGTCTCGCAGTTCTTATTTTCTCTTAGCAGGTTTCACGAAGAAGAAATCAAGTTCTGTCGCGAGAAAGAAGACGAAGGATTCTATTAATAAGTACGCCCCTCGGGAGCGGTGGTGACACCGCAAACCCCGGGGATGCGAACGTCAGTGGACGTTTATGCGGGCAAGGGAAGCCCAGGAGAATGGTTGAGCAAGGCGATACGTCGCCCCTCAATACGGTTCCCGGAAACCCAGGGTTCTTATCCTGGGTGGAACGGGCCTTAGTTCTGCACCGCCAACAATTGTTCCGTCGGTTCTTTTGTTTGGTCGGTGCACAAATCCATTGACGGGTACGAAGACGAAGGATTCCAGTTATAAGTCTTCGTTAGTTACGCCCCTCGGGAGCGGTGGTGACACCGCAAACCCCGGGGATGCGAACGTCAGTGGACGTTTATGCGGGCAAGGGAAGCCCAGGAGAATGGTTGAGCAAGGCGATACGTCGCCCCTCAATACGGTTCCCGGAAACCCAGGGTTCTTATCCTGGGTGGAACGGGCCTTAGTTCTGCACCGCCAACAATTGTTCCGTCGGTTCTTTTGTTTGGTCGGTGCACAAATCCATCGACGGATATTCGGGTTGCTTCTGTGGATCCGGACTTGAACCGGTCTCCGTTCGGTTCTTCTGTCCCTTTGTCGGATTTGCCGGTTCCGGTTTTCGGTCCGGATACCCGTGCATCCGAGTCGGATCCTGGGGCTTCAACTAACCGCGCCTCTCCGTCGGTGCGTGTTCCGTTTTCCCGATTCGGTTTGCGGGGAACTCCTACCGTCGGACCTTTATCGGATAACCGTCCCGTTTCTTCGGCCTTTTCCGTTACCGCTACGTCTCGTAAGAGGCGGGGTTCCCGGGACGCGGTGGCCGGTTCTTCCTCGGATTTTGTTTATCCTTCGAAGAATCCGCGCTCTGATTTTATGGCACCGTTTGCGGTTCCTCGGGGTCCGCCTTTGGTGGCTACTCTCCCTCCGTCGGTGCCTCCACCCCCGCCGGAATTTTCGGATTGGATGCGGGCTTTTGCTGTCGCTTTTCGATCTTCGGTGCCCGAGTCGGCTCCTCCGGTTCGTCCTACTTCACTTTCGGATCCGATCGCGGTTGATTTATTTTCGGAGTTTTCCGACGATGCATCGATCTCGCCTGAGCAGTCGCCGGTGCGGGTTTCGAGTTGTCGTATTCAGCCGGGGTTCTCTCTTTTTTGCTTCTCCGCCTCACGCTTCGTTGGGCGCTCCGAGAGGCGGGGATCGTCCCTGTTTATCTGGTCAAGATAGGGGGGGCTCGGTTGATCGTTGGGACACTGGTTCCATCGCTCAGTCGTCTGGTTCAGTTGCGGGGGATGATGCGTCTACTTCCGTTTGTGTCTCTGGCGCGGATTCGTTAGCCTTGTTTCACAAATATGTGCCCGATTCTTGTGTCGTCCCGGAGTTATCGGCGGGGCTTCCTGTCTTCTAAATCGGACTCTTCAGCGTTTCAGGGACTGTTTCTTCCTGTTCTACACAAAGAAGAATTTGTGAATGCCGCAGAAGACTTGTCGTCATCGACGGGATTTCTTAAGCGGCAGGTGGACAAGTACGCTTTCGTTCCTCAGAATGCGGATTTGTATTTGTGTCCTAAACGGGTTTCTCCCAAACTTGTGGCGGTGGCCAGTCGTTTGGGGAAGAAGTTTGGGACTCGTGGTCCTTTTGATAAAAGTGACAATTTGTTGTTTGATCTTTTCTCACGGCTTGCGGTGACTTCGCATTCCATCAAGAAGTATCGTCGGGAGGCTGTGCTCACTTATTTGGGCATTCGACCGCATCAAATTCCAGGACTGCTTCCGCAGATTCCAGTGGCCAGCCCCCGCCTTTGTGGAGATAGTTTCACTACTCTACTGCAAGCCGAGATTGATGGTGAGAAGCAGGCTCGAGACCTGTCCGTTGCTTTTCGCGATGTCCAAGAACCGGTTCCTTCCTCCAGACCTCGTAAGAAAAGTTTGAAGATTTCGGGTTCTTTTCGTAAGAACGTCGGCCAGTCTAAGGGCCGCCCTCAGGACTGGTACCCGGCCGAGGAGGAATACCAGGATCGTGGTCGTCCTTCGTCTCGAGTTTCTTCTTACCGTGATTCTTCTATCTTCCCGGACTCCCTTTCGTGGGGTGGGAAGTCATTTTCTAGTGATGGCTTCCCCCGAGTGCTTGGGTCTTAGGTCGGCGGGCGGCTCCGGAGATTTCTCCCGGCGTGGGAGAAGATCACCAGCGACGCATTTGTTCTGTCGGTGGTACGAGAAGGGTTCTTCATAGATTTTGTGGAACCTCTTCCGAATGGCGTCCTCCGGAGCCGCTCTCCGATCATGTCCCCTCTTTTTCAGAGTCACTTTTCCTCCGATTTCGTGTCTCTGTTAGAGAAGGGGGCAATAGAGGAAGTAGACGATCACCCATGTCTTTGTTTGTCGCCGGTGTTCGTGATTCCCAAGTGCTCGGGTTCTTTAAGAATGATTCTCAACATGAAGCGGTTTAACCTTCATTTGGGAAAGGTTCATTTCCGAATGGATCATCTGGCAACCATCCTTTCTTCATTGAATCCCGCAGACGTCGCGGTTTCTTTGGATCTTCGCGACGCTTATTTTCATGTGCCGATACATCCGCGGTCGCGGGATCTTGTGGGGTTTTTGCCTTCCTGGGCAAATTCTACCGTTACAGAGCGCTCCTGTTCGGTTTGCGCCCTGCTCCTCGGATTTTCACGAGAGTCGTGGCGTCAGTCATGCTGTTGGATCATATGCAGATTCTGATCAGCACGACTCAAGATCTCGGATTTCGCATATTTTGGGAGAAATCAGAATTCGTTCCGGCTCGCACGCCGTCTTACCTAGGTGCTCAGCTGGACATTCGTCATCAGCTGGCTCGTCCCAGGCTCGACAGGGTCGAGACGATAGTCAGGACTGCTCGGTCTCTGAGATGTGCACGTCGGGTGAAAGCCGAGTGTTGGCTTCAGTGGCTAGGGTTTCTCTCCAGTCTAGTCGGCATGCTTCCAGATTGTCGACTTTTGATGAGTCCCTTCCAACTCTTTCTGTTGGAGTTTTATCAGCCGAGCGTGAGTTCTTTTATTGTCGTGGATCTCCCTGTTGTCCGGAGTCAAGGGTCTTCTAGGTCCTTGGCTTCGTCGTTCCTTCTTCCTTCAGGGCAAACGCTGCCGAGTTCCTCTCCCTTCTGTGACCGTCACCACGGACGCGTCGCTGTTGGTTTGGGGAGGTCATTGCCAGGGGTCAATGATTTCAGGAGACTGGAGTCATCTGGACTTTCTGCTCCACATCAATGTGTTGGAACTCATGGGAGTGTTTGCTTCGCTTCGTCACTTCCCTGCTCGTCTGGTGGGTTGTTCGGTTCTGTTTCTTACGGACAACGTATCGGTGATGGCGTACATCAACAGACAGGGAGGCACTCATTCTGTGGCTCTGAACGAGTTGGCCTCTCGACTCTGGGCGTGGTGCAAGGGGACGAGGGTGTTCCCGATTGCATCACATATCCCGGGCGAAGAGAATATCTTAGCGGACTTTCTCTCCCGAGGCAAGTGCCTTCCCTCAGAGTGGACTCTGCCTCCGACTGTCTTCAGGCAACTGGGGAGAGTGTTCGGTGTTCTCGACATCGATCTCTTCGCAACTTCGCTCAACCATCGTTTTCCTCGATATTCTCGAGAGTCTGGGAACCAGGAGCTTTTGCTCTGGACGCTTTTGCGATCCCGTGGAGGGATGGAGGGCTTACGCCTTTCCCCCGTTCGCGTTGTTTCCCCATGTGCTCTGGAAGATCAGGGAAGATCAAGCGATGATGATTCTCATAGCTCCTTGGTGGCCGGCGAGGTCGTGGTTTCAGGACCTCCTGACCCTCCTGGTGGGGGCTCCGTGGTCGTTGCTGTGTCATCCGGATCTGGTGTCGCAACCTCTGTCTGGTATTCTACACCAGCGACCGGAAATCCTCCGTCTGACCGCTTGGCGGTTATCGGGAAGAGGGCTTGTTCGTCAGGTTTCTCCGAACGTGCTGTACATTTTCTAGTCCAGAGTAGACGAGAGTCGACCAGGACGGTTTACAACTCCTGGTTGGATGCTTTTCACACTTGGTGTGAGGAGGTGGGCGTCGCCCCTAGAGAGGCGTCTTTACCTTCTATTGCTGACTTTCTGAGCTCTTTGTATGACAAGGGGAGAGCTCTGTCAACGATTTGTGGCTATCGGTCTGCTATCTTCGGTTTCTTCTGCTCCTCAGCTAGCGGCTCTTTTGAAGTCTTTCTTCCTTAAGAGGCCCTTCTTCAGACCTCTGACACCAGTGTGGAGTTTATCCAAGGTTTTGGCACTCCCTTCGAACCGCTGTGTTCTGCGACGCTTCTGCTTACTACGGTCAAGACGGTTTTTCTCATGGTAATCACTTCTGGTCAGCGTAGGGGCTCACTTCATACCCTTTCGGCTGCCCCTGGGCATATCCGCTGGGAAGGACGTGGGGTTCGTTTGATTCCCAAGGCTTCTTTTATTGCTTAGAATCAGTCTGACACGTCGGGTTCAGTGGAAGTGGTGCTTCATCCCTTGTCGGATTTTTCTTCGGTTTTCAGGGACGGACTGTGGTGTCCCTTTCGCGCCCTCAAATGGTATCTTTACAAGACGAAGCCTTTTCGCAAGTCGGATCAGCTCTTTCTGGTTTCTCGAGAGCCACTTTCGGCGGCATCTCGGGATACGATCTCCAGGTGGTTAGTCTTGGCTATCAAGGCTGCGGGTCCTGAGGCCTTGACGCCTGGCAGGGCTCCTCGTGCCCATGATACTCACAGTGTCAGTACGTCTTGGGCTCTTTTCATCGGAGTTTCAGTTCAAGATATCTGTAAAGCAGCTTTTTGGAAGTCTCCAAGTTCTTTTTCTGTTTTTTACCTCAAAGATGTGCCCGCGGGCGAACGAGCCTTTGTGGTCGCTTCTCTGAAGGCGGCTTCGTCGTCTATTTCTCATTTGAATTGATAAGTTTGCTTGGTTTTTACCACCCGGCATTAATCTGTGCTGGTCTTTAGCAAAGTAGAATAGGTAGATACGTTGATTTATTGATGTAAATCATGAAAATCAGTATTGATTTTATTATTTACGATATAAATCTACGTATCTACCTATTTTCCCTCCCTCCATCCCCAGCGCCTTTACCAAGGTGTATCCTAGGGAACTCGTGATAAGAGGAAGAGGTTACGTTGGCGGCGCTCGGACGCAAGGGTCACGGAGGGCGCCTTTGGGCGGGGGGGTATGAGCAATTTGGCGATGTGTTTTAAGTTTCGGTTATGCAATGTTGAGGTGCAACAATAGCAAAGTAGAATAGGTAGATACGTAGATTTATATCGTAAATAATAAAATCAATACTGATTTTCATGATTTACATGTGCATGGTCATTAAGTATTACTTTTACATCGCAATATTTGTATCTTTTAATCAACCTGATGTGTATGTACATGTACATGCACCTGTAGTTTCAATTAAAAAATGTTATTCAAGTGAAAAAAATGAAGAAGTATGTGTGAAGAATATCGTCTTGCAAAATATTTTTAAATAGATTTATTAGCATTTAGTACAGTAAGACATATTTGTTGTTGCATCAAACTTTTTGATTTCTATCAAATTAACTTTTCTATATATTGGGTCATTTTAGGGTCCCCAATTTATGTAGCCCAGTAATTTTCATGTCTATTTTCTTCAAAGGTATAGCAAATACTCTATTTGTTGTTATGACATACCGTACCTGTAGCTTCTCACAATTAGTAATTTAAGTATGCATATTTTGCTTTAAATCTTTAGTAAATGTTCTATTTTTCCTTTCTGACTTGTCAGTATGGCTCTGGTAGAGGAAGATGTTCGACAACGATTACGACAACGCTTCTCACATCTACCTGAACCAGTCTTTGATGAATGCCTTAGAACTGTGAGTACATGCAGGAGTACATTATTATGTCTGTTCATAGTCAGAAAGGCATTAACTGTACGTGTTAAAGGTAAAGACCAGTATTGGTAACGCCCCAATTTCAAAAAATGAAAAGGAAGCTCTCATTACCAATCATGTGAAAGAATATGTTTTGACTAATACATGATGATAACAAATTTGCCGGGAAACCGCCTACTAATTCATATATTTGGTAAATTTGTTTCTCTCATGGTCGTGTGAGAGATATAGGGTAGTCCCATATACATCTTTCTGTGTATAGTGCTTGTAACTTCACGACTATTGAGAATGGGCCAAATTTCTTATCATTTTGATGATTCCAGAACCTTGCAGATGCTAGATGCTAGATGATCAACCTTTTCTGATCGATTCCACAACGTTTCTTTCACAATGCAATCGCATGACCATTACTGGTCTTTACCTTTAACGTATATGAGTTAGTGCCCTATTGTGGTGTTGTACATGTATACATTAACACAGAGTTAATGCCCTTCTGGCTCTATGTACTAGGCCTAGGACTAATATTCAAATAGCTTACCGCCGATCGGCACTTGAATACCACTTTTTCCACTATTTGAATACTCACCCCACAGCGAATAATGATTATGATATTCTTGTTTACTTGCATTGTTTTGTATGATTGTGCTTAGTGATTTAACATTTGCTCAAAGCAATATTTGATGAAATGGTTGGATGGGTTGCAATAGGATTTTATGTTGGGTTTAGGTTTAGGTTTCAGGTTCTGTTTTTGAGTTGCGGGGTCGAAGTTTGTACTTTAATATGTTAGCAGCAGTAATTGCAGAGCAGATTCAAAGTAATGATTGTCAGAGCGTATTTCGTGCAATCAACATAGTTTGTGATCAAATGTTGATATACAGTAGATGGTATGCAGGGACAAAGTATCTTGGACTTTAGAATGTTTAACATACTACAAAAGTATTTGTTTGTCTAAGATGCTAATTTTGATACTTACATGTATCTTTGTCAAAATTCAGGTCTCTTTGATATTGATTCAGTTTACCATGGATTGTGTTTTTTCTGCATTAAACAGGACAATTTTTGTTTTCTTCCTGTCAGAATCCTACCAACCTAAACCTGTGCATCACACAGCTAAAAGAGAGAAGTCAGGCCCAGGAAAGAAGGGATCCCATGTGTGCTGTGTCAGCCGGAATGGATCCGGCGCAACAACACGCACCACAACCACCACCACAGCACCTTCAGCACCACCAACAACACCAGCAACAACGCCTACAACAGCAGGGACCAGAAGGCTCACAGGACGGCCGATTGAACAGTGACGGCTGGTTTGAGCTAACGTGGCCTCCAAAGATGAACGCGGGAGGGGATAAAGTTGACCCGCGACCCAGTAGGACACCGGAGGCAAATGAGCCGACGGGTGGCTGGCAGGGGTACAGAGATTTATGTAGTTTCAGCGGCAGACCGCCTCTTCAGGTCTCTAAAATATCTGTCAATTTACAGGACTCTGGACAGAGAGCCAAAAGCCCCGGCCTGGTCCAACCTATTAGAACACCTTCGCCTAGTAGAACTCACGATGCAGGAAATGGCAGTAGAACGCCAGGTACCCCTGACAGCATCGGACTCGAATCGAGTATAACCTTGCCTGGTATATCACCACCACGAGACAGAACTCCATCACCGTTTACCAACCCGTTCTTCCCCCCTATTGACCATAATGCTTTACGTGCCTCGCTACAATCTAATGGACGATCATCGCCTGGCGTTGCGTATCAATACCCGAGAAGTGCCTCGCCTAGGCCGCACGCACCCCCCAATCAGAACACCAGTACTTCGCCTTTACACTACAACTCACCGGTGGCGCCGATGCCGATCGTGGGGCAACCAAACGTGGTGTCGTCGCAGCCTGTTGCCCCACTCCAGCGTAACACCCCAGAGCCGCGGCAGGATGTGAGAAGGAAAATATCCCAACCTGAGGTAAACTCACCCCACCCTGAAAGCGCTGGTGGTGGGGTTAGTGGGGTTGGGTTGTATGGTGGAGCTGCAAGACACGTGTCCAATGCCCAAGCACCACAGTCCTATCCTACCTCCACCCAGAGACCACCAGCAGCCCAAGGGCCAGAGAGCGCGGAGTACAGAAAGAGAATGGGCAGTCAAGAAGAGTTGAGATACAATCAAGGTACGCTACTCTACATAATGATATTACATGTATCTTAAATGTCAATGGAAAATGGTCTTCTCTTTCTATCTTTGCCCCAGTTTTTCGCTTTCAGAGGCATAATAATAGTACTAAACACAGCCAATCATGGATGAAAAAAAAAAATCATCTGAGATATTCTGATAATAACCAAGGTATGTTTATTTAAAGGCAACTGGCTGCCATAAATGGTCAAATATAAGCATGTTCATAGGAACATTTAGATTAAAATGATACCCCAAAGTTGCTATTTCTAATTGTAATAAATTATTTCCCACTTGAATTTCACAGAACACTTGCATTTTTGTCAGTGATACATAATTATAGAACTGTCAACTTTACCCCTTATAATACACTTTTAATTTTCTAAATTTCATGATAAATTTTAATTGTGTAAAAATGCATGAAGTACATGTAAAAGAATGTATACCGTACATATAAATAATATTTGACTTGCGTAGCTCATATCTGCCTATGATAACACCCAAGGTGCACAAAAACCAAGACATGAGATAATACAGAAGCTGACAAAATGACAATAATGGCTTGATATAATAATGAGATGCAATATTTATTTGTCCACAGTAGTTCTTCATAGACTTGAAAACAGTTCATATTTCTATGTGGTTTATCCTCTTTGTTGTTGTTGGCAATGGGATGCTCCGATGCCAAGTATTGTCCATACATGTATATGTTACAAGACTGCATGTTATTGAGATTCTCATCAGGGGATTGCTACATATGTATTGCAAATGTTTTCCTGCCAAGTCTAAAAAGGGGGATCCCCTTTTACAATTGCCAAGTCCAAAAGGGGAATTTCCTCTAAGAGTATGCTAAAATGATGAGGTTTATGCACATTAGCAGCCTATAGAAACTATGTCTAGTCTGTGATGCAGAAACCACAAAGGGAATTTCCAAGGAGTACTGTATGCTAATTAGTTAAGACAGTCTACTCTCACTTCCATGTGACATTTAGAATCTAAATCTTTAGGGAATGTTGAAGTTCAAATGTAATACATGTAATTACAAGATAGTTGCCTCATGACTACAATGCTTGAATTTGTATATGATGATTATTTGTCCTTTAGATTTACTATCATATTCATATAATATTTCATATTCTATTAGAGGCTTTATCACAATCTGAAGAATGCAATGTCAGAACTGAAAACATATTTTATAGACCTCCTTTTTGAAGATGCAATGAAGACCAAAATATTATGAAAATATTCTCTATGCTACATACAAGTTGAGAGTTGACATGGCTTTAAGAAGCAAGATGTATATATAATTAATAGGCTATAGCTAGTGATTTATTATTTGAAATTCAGACATTTGAGAAATACTGTAGGTTGTATTATAAGAGACTACTTATTTTCAATCACAACCCAAGCCCCCCCCCCAAAAAAACAAAAAACAAAACAAGAATAACAGTGCCAGAGTAATGTGAGTTAACCAAACCATTTTCCCCATTTTTCCCCACACAGCTTTAATCATGCACCAGAATGCGAGGAAAGAGAGGCTAAGAAAGGACCTTACCGAGGAACAGGTCAAGCTTGAGCGAATGAGGGGCGAGATCAGAAGTATGGAGCATGACCTCAACACCAAAAGATCCCACCGATCACCCTTCCCATCGGTCAGTATTGAGATGAACATCACCTGGGGGGAGTTTCACAAAGATCCTAAGTTGAACTTGTCTCTAAGTTGGACTTAACAAAATTTTACGGAAAGTCGTTAGCATCTTTGAAAATATTTTGTGAAGGTTGTTTTGATAGGCATAAAATGTGGTTCAAATCATTCATATTTTCTATTATAATGGGAGATTTCATGTTCTTGATGTGGAATTTATGAAAAGTCTAAAATACTTGAATTTTTGCTTTTGAATATATTTTATTTGAAGGCCACAAATGGTTCTCCATAATTTTTAAGTCCAACTTTAAGTTCGACTTAAAATCTTTGTGAAACACCCCCCAGACAGTATTGAATACCAGACATACAGTTAGCAACTTAGTTATTCATACCCCTCATAAATTTGATGTTTTTTGTGTTTTTCTCAACTCGAGAATGAAATGTGGACTGGTTGAATTAGCCTTTGTTGAATACTTTTAGATGTAAGCATTAACATGTCGAATTCCCAAGAAGCATAAATCAGGAAAAATCAATTTTTCACATACTTTACAAATTATGAAACTTGGTAATTCTATAAATAATTTAGTTGTTATCTGTGATCCCATGTAGTGTTCCATAGGTACAGTAGTCAACCAAGTGTGTAGTGTAAAATTGACACTACCGCAAATACGATGTTCGACAGTAGATGCCGACCCTCCTCCCACATTGCACAGGGAAGCACATGCGCAGATACGCTATTGAGAAGACGATTTGATAATGCTTCTTCCAGCTCCCATAGAGAATGAACAGCAGTGTCAACTAATTCCTTATTTTACTGAACTTTTGTTCAGGTTTCTTGAACTCCATGATGATTTGATGAGATCTAATGTACTGTATGTAGGCACCATCATAATCTGTTACTCAAAGATTTTTGGTTCTGAAACTTTCAGACTTTCGGACTCGGACTTTCCAGTTCTTGATCCTTTGTATTTGTATGGGAACCGGAAGTGCCTTTGCTGCCCTCTATGGCCAAATACTGTAGTTGCGGTAGCGAGAATTGAAGCTAATTCAAGCCAGGATAAGTGTAGAGAAATGTTAATATAATGAGATTTGTGCTGAATACCAAAATAGAATCCCCATGACAGTTGAGACTATTTTATAGGTCTTAATGTAGATTAGATCCTGCAGCTAACTAAAGTTCCACATATCTGTAAAATGTAAAATACCCCTTTGACATTTTGAATTCCCAAGTACAATCATCAAAACGCCTAACAAGTTAATGCAATTGGAACTACATTTTCTACAAATCACTAACCAATGGTTCTGTTTATCCCAATGCTGCTCCTTCTTGTTACAGTTCATTTCCGAACTGAGAATACCTGCAAGACATTGCTGCTTGCAGGACCATCACAAAAACAGAAAAGCAGAAAACTTAGGCCAGCTGAAACAAGATGGAGCACCTCTGCAGAACTCTGTTGAAATAGGGTGTTTCCCTGACCCCAATGCTTTACACTACACTACACGTAATAAACTCTATACACGTGTACAAAATGAGTTTGATCATGATATATGCAGGACCATTCTTGATGGTGAAAAGCAGGGCCATGCCAAAAATGGTTGTAATGCAGGGATGCCGGCTTTTTATATTTTCGGTGTCTAATTTGTATGAATGATTAGTTAAAACTGCTGCTGTGAGAGTCTGTACGATAAATATCTAAACTTTACGGACATGCACTTTCATAATTTTTGAAGTACGTTCTGCATGTATTTGGACGTGTAAAATGCAAATATTGCAAAACAACTGTATCGCAAACTAGAGAGATAACACACACGCTATACACGTACATGTTGCGCTAGCGATTTGCGATCCATGCTTGCAGCTGCAGCCCAAGCATGCATGCAGCGCACGTGCGTAGATGTGTGAGCTAGCACCAGCGCGCAGCAGCTGAAGCCAAGCGAATTCTACGCACAGCTAGCTAGCTGTGTTTGAACATTCATTGCCGCTAATGGGACTTAATATTTTTTGGACACTTGTTTGAAAGTATTGTACATAAACCAGCTGTGAATGTTTATTTGGATCAACCTGAGCTATTGTCTGTGGGACATGTAGAAGCTTTGTGTATGACTACATATCAGCATTCAGAGTTTAGTACTCATGACCGTGTATTTGGAGTTCAAACTTTTTCCTGCCCTAGAGACAATTGTCATTGACATCCCTGGTAATGCCTAGGCCTGGGACTGATACCACTTTTATGATTAGAATATTCGTGCAAACATGTATAGTATTCAAATACAGTGGAGTTTGAAAATATTTTTGAATACCAACTTTCAAAGTCAATCATGCCATGCTAATGTAATGTCCGTTAGTGGCCATGGTCGCTATGCCATCCGCAGTTTGTATTTGGATGTATACACTGTTTTTTAGACCTATGACAATACCTTTATAAAAAAAAAATCAATATTTCTGATGCAGAAAGTTTTTTAAAATTTATTTAGAACATCAGTGATGTGCACTTTGATCGTTATGTAAAATGTCAAAGGAAGACCAGAAAAAGAGAAGTGAACTCTATTTCTAGCTTTTTCTGCTTCTATTAAAACCAAATTAAAGTTGCTCAAGCGTGGGTATATAGAGGGCAGTGCACGGACGTACGCACGGAAGCGTAATACCCGTTGGCTCAGTGTTGTGGTAGTGATCGCCAAGTTGCCTACTTCATGAACGACTATATATACCTGCACATGAACATCTTTAATGTCAGGGTGGACTTCCCCTTTACTCCAGAGTCCCTGGATATATGCTACTGATCAGTGTGTTTCCTGGAAGAGAGAGAGAGAGCTCACAATGCATTTATTAATAATAATTAACCATAATATGATATCTACTGATTTCCTTTTTTTCCCACTCTCCACAGAACGAGCAACTGAGTAAGACGAGGGAGGAGAAGAGGCAGCTACAAATAGATATAGAGTGCATGAACAAAGAGATTGATACTTTCAAAAAGCAAGGTAAGTTCTGTTCAGTTTTAAAGCTCCACTGCACTACTTATAGCTGGTGCGCCCTCTATTTAGCAAACAATGCCTAATCGGTGACCAATGGTCCCCCATGGTCCTCTTTTTCTTATGTTAATTGAGAGCTGATTTGATGAGATAATCACCTGCCAGTGACCATGCAGGGAGGTGTAATCCCTCCTGGCCAAATTAGTGCAAATGGGCTTTAAAGAAGATGTGTATAACTTTGGTATTAAATTATTAATTAGAATCTTGATTCCTCCTTGCCATACAAATATGATAGTTGATCACATCAGCATTAAATTATGGATTTGTTTTCTTTCATTTTGGAAATTGTCAAAATGATGAATTTCCTTCTTTTCAGTTCAGAATCTTGATCATTTTCTATTGAAAGATTTTGGGACAAGTTTTCTCACATTTGAAGATAATTGATGGAACAACTAACCTGTCAAGACCTGACAAAACATTTAATGATAGCTTTATTCAGAAGTGCAAAAGTCATTGCTGTTTGATACACAAACCAATATTTATTATTTCTTGCAGGATTCACCAACCCCCATACCCAGGAGTATTTCTATGCTAATATTGATCAAGGCCCCATCGGTCCTATACCCCCTGGCCCACCGGTAGCCCCGGGTAAGTAGCTTGAGATATGTGAGACATGATTATACAAATGATACACAAATGTGAGTTTGTATGGTCGATGCAGCGCATGAGAGTATTCACTATGGTGCAATAAAATTCATGAGGCGTAGCCGAGTGTATTTTGTGCCATTGTGAATACCCGAATAGCGCTGCTTCGCCATAACATCACAAACAAAAACCTGTCTATTATTTGTTTTATCAACTGGGTCGACAATCTTACTTAGCAAGGCCATATGATGTCTCCCCGCAACCTTCATCCATGGTTGTTATCACCGAAATATACCCCATGCAGATGGTACCGTGCATATAGTAAAAAATAATGCATGGTCATATGATCCATTTTGGCGCTTCTCATTGGCTACATTCTTGAACCCATTTTATAAAGAAAAATAATGTTTAATAATGTCAAATGGTTAACCACATTCAAACTGTGATTAGCTATCTGAAGTGCTGGAAACGCTGCTTGTTTCAAGAATGAGATGTTCATGACACAACCATTTAAAAGGGTCGAGTCTCATATCATTAGTTTTGCACCATTTACATTACTGTATTTTTGAATTGTATACTGAATTTCATTACTGGTTTTTATAACATATCAATTATAAATTCTTATTTTACTATCATCCATATTTCCTTCTTTTTTTCCTTGATATCTTCTGTTTCTTCATCTATTTCTTCTTTTTATTTCTTTGATCATATCAATTTTCAATAGTGAATGTCTGTTTTATTTTATATTTCCCTATTTTACAGTGTGCTGTTTACATGTATTCTGTATGTTTCCTGTGTCTCCTATCAACTGTAACAATCTTTACTGAAATTGAGGTTTGCATAAAAAGCATAGCCAACTATCTTCAGAAGCACTTAAGCTTCATGGTGAATCAATATTATGGACCCAAAGTTTATATAATGTTGTATGAATATGGTGTCCATGTAATGCTGGTAAAAAGAGAAATGTGTATTAAGAAAAGATTTTGAAGAAAAGCAACTGAAACAGGAACGATTCTGGCAGGGCTCTACTATATATATATATATATATATATACATTGCATAAAAATCTTCAACATTTAATTTCATCTTCCATGTGTAGCAGAAGATCTCATACCTACGTTACATGGACACTGTCATATTTTTTGCCCCAACTTTATGGAATGACCCAACTATAATATTTATTCCAAACTGATACAAAGATTGAGAAAGCTCACAGATTATTCTTCATCTTAACCAGAACTCGGCATTCTCATGAGAGCTGACAAAATTCTGTTTTTGTTTTGTATTTCCAGATCCCATCACGCCACCTGTCTTAGACCCAGATGAGGGCCAGCAGTGGGCGTGTACGCACTGTACGTTCCTCAACCATCCCTTCCTAGACAAGTGTGAGTGCTGTGAAATGCCTCGGGACAGTGCCTGATCAAGGATCATACACCAACCAAAGACAACAATTCAAGAGACCTGTACAGTCTCGACTCGCATGGCCGATCAAAAGCACTTTCGGAAAAGAATCGTGAAATAATGGTCTTGGCAGCAGAAACCGAGACCAAGATTGCTAGAAGGATTGTGCGCCTGTGGTATTGCATGAGCATGTATAATGCAAAGTCTTTAATAGCTTCATGACAGTGCTGACGCGGTGATGATCAAAAGCACTTTCGGAAATGAATCGTGAAATAATGGTCCAGGAAGCCGAAACTTGAGATAGAGACTGATTTAGCGAGTAGGGAACCTGCTTACATACCGCAAGCTGCTATATAGAAGGATTGTGCAACTGTGGCATTGCATGAGCATGTATAATGCAAAGTCTTAGCTTCATGGCAGTGCTGACGTGGTGATGATCGTAGGCTCCTCATGTACAAGGAGTCGTATATGAGTTCATAGGGCGCAGTTAGAATGTCACCCATTGTCGTTGAATCGATAAGGATATCATTGATGGTGGTTGAGTTTGCTGCTGAAGAAGTGCTACTTGAATGCTGCTGCTTCTCTCAAACTTATGGAGTCACCAATGCGCTCAAAAGGCTGTTAAAGATGTCCTCACCGACTTCAATTTTAGACCCAGGAATTATCATTTGAAGCTGCAAGCGATACTGACGGCAAATGGAAATTCTCTAAATGAAATGATCCTGCATTATGGTTTGGTTTCCTAAGTCGGGCAGTTTTTATTGATCAGTTGATAAATTACAATGGTTAATTTAGCTCTTGAAACAATTGAATTTGATGACCGTGAGTGAGTAATTTCATTTTGAAATGTTATTAACTTCATTTTGAAATGCTGGCAGTTGTTTAAATTCATAGCAAGTTTTATGAAACAGCCCTATAGTCCAAGCTATTGAACCCTGCACTTCCAGGTCACCATGTAGGATGTCTTCAAAGGACTCTGCTAAACAACAAGAACTACCCTTAAACTTCAAGGACAACTTTGTCAAATTAGCCAATGAGATCGCCCTCCCTTGTCTTCAGCCAACGGAATACAACTCAAGTTTAAATACATGCTGTCAAAATTTTGAAGGACAATTTAAGGTTTCTGAAACCACTGATGGAATTATTTTCCTTGAAACTTATATTTTTCCTTTACGTTGTTACAAAACAGCGCCTCTGTTTTGAAGAGGGTTTCTTTTTGTAAAATAATTTTTGCATGGCATGGTTTTAAGTGATGAAACTGCAACAAAAGCTCTAGTGTCTGGTTTATTTTTCTACCCAGTGGTGCTCACACAATAAGATTTATATGAGATATATCAAGCATTAAAAGAATCTGGGCAATTCTTGGATCATAATAGATAGCAGGAACATACAATTTGTAAGGACATCTACACTGTATCTACTATATTTTTGTTTGTTCGTATGAGACTTTAAATATGAGCAGTAATTAATATTTTGCTTTTTGATAGACACGATATCATTTTCAAAATTCAAATTAGTCCTTCTTTCATGGATTAATTCTCTGTAGTAATGTTGCATTGCATTAATTAGTGTATGACATTATTCCCTCCTCTGTCCTAAAGTTCATGCATGATAGCTTATGAAAGCATAAATTATTTTAAAGGGCCCAGTCCCACCGAACTGATGACTACATGTATCTACAAACTATCTCTATGAATTATTTACCTCAATTTTTAAATACGAGCCTAAATATTTATAGGTTAGGTACTGTTATGTAAATCAAATCTACAGTAGGTGTAATTGAGATACCTGTTTGGTCTTAGCAACTGTAATACAGTGAAACCTGTCTATAAAGACCACCCAAGGGTGACAAGAAAAGCAGTCTTTAATGGCAGATGGTCTTTATGTACAGGTTCCTTTCGTACATGTTTTAATGAGAAACCATTTTCAAGGGAAACAAAAAATTTTGTCTTCGTAGACAGGTGGTCTTTCTATACAGGTGGTCACTAAAGCAGTGCTATTACAGTCACTTTAACACCAGGGTGGTGTTTCACAAAGATCCTAAGTTGACCTTATCTCTAGGTTGGACTGAACAATTATGGAAAGCCGTTAGCATCTGTGAAAATATTTTGTAAAAGTTATTTTAAAAGGCATAAAATGTTGATTCAAACCATTCATGTTATATTATCAAGGAAATTTCAATTTCTTGATGTGGAATTTATGAAAAGTCTAAAATACTTTTCACTTTTGAATATATTTTATTTTAAGGCTACAAATGGCTCTCCATAATTTTTAAGTCCAACTTAGGGTTAAGTTCAGCTTAGGATCTTTGTGAAACACCCCCCAGATGTCCAACCCGAGTCTTGTATGTTTGTACATGAACCTGTATGTTAGTTATTACTATGACACTGTTCAGACTGAAGGGAATTGAAATAAACTTGTTTAAAAGAAACGTCGTATAAAGAAGTGTCAGATAATGAAATGAGGGTACAGACTAGAAAGACAATGTTGTGCAAAGTAACATCATATTAACAAATCCCTTTTGAAGAGGTCATCGATTGACCAGACAGTTAGCCAATCATCAGTCAGCGCTCAAGATAAGCCCCGCCCACTTTCATGATTTTCATCCAATACCATGTTCAGACCAGACCAGAGCCGGACCCTGATAAACCTGTCGAGTTTTCATTCAAAATGATGCTCAAACATGCATTTCGTTATACCACGTTTCTCTATACGACATCCAGACTAGGAAAGTTTTGTATTACTTATCGTGTAGCTGTACGATGAATTCTGAAAGTCTCAATGCTTTGATATGCTAGGGTGTTTGGAGTGGGCCTTAAGGGGGGTATCTCACTGAATTTTGGCAGTTGGCGACTATTAGCAACTGTAAGCAAATGTTAGCGACAGTATTAGCGAAGATTAGCAACTATTTGCCAATCCTTTGCCACTAGTCGTTAATGTTTGGGACCTTTTACAAACCCTGGCGAAGCCCCAAATTTGCTACATTCGCAAGCATTTGCCACTCAGTGAGATACCCCCTTTAAGGCGGTGTTCCCTCGTTCATGTACATGTATGTAGTTAAAGGCAATGTTTACATGCAACAATAAAGGCAACTCGCCTGTGGAGTCATAACTATAAGCAATACCTCGTAGAGGGCATTTTTGTAAAAATGTTGCTGCTTGTGATTGATGATAAATTTCTGCAGAACGATAGAATCTATCTTGTGTGACTAATGTATTAGCTTCCTATTTTAAGAGATGGGCATTATTCTATCACTAAACTACTAATATTGTAGTTTGGGAGTCTTCAAGTTATTGTATGCCCTGTATAGGCGCTTCCTTCATCTCTAACCTCTTATGTATAACATGTACAAGTACAGTCAAACCTGTCTACAGCGACTGCCCAAGGGAAACATAAAAAGTGGTCTTTGTAGACAGGTTCCTTTGGTACATGTTTCAATGAGAAACCATTTTCAAGGGAAACAAAAAATATGGTCCTTGTAGACAGGTGGTCACTAAAGCAGGTTTGACTGTACATGGAACATACATTATTCTGTACTTTGTAAAGCAATATTCTCACTGATCAACTACATCACAACTTTCTGATTTCCACCACAGAGGGCAGTAATCTCATATGATTCTCATGAGCATTTCTTGTTACTTTGGTTTGTGTTGGGCACATTTTTTTGTTAAATTTTTGGTTCCTGCAATTTTGATATGGAGTTTTCAACTTGCTTTTAAAAGCCAAAAAGAACAGCGTAGCTCAGCGTTTCCTCAATTCTTTATAATAATTTGATTTTTAAAGATTTCATAAATAGAAACTTCTCTTTTGATTTTTTTCATCATGTATATTCATGCAAACTGGTATGTGAATTGATACTCATGAAATCATTATGAGAAGTGACGTGCTTTAGGCTTTAGGTATACCAATACATGAATGGGGTTACAAACTTTTGTGTGGGTACAGGATATATGCAGCTTGTGTGGAATTGTAGAATACTGGAATGGCATTACGAACAGACTCCCCTCTGCTTGATGTGCATGTTTTCGTACATTAGAATATGTCATCTTCAACATATCATATTAATCTCTTATAAATGAAATGAATATTGCAATGTCGGGCAATTGATCCAGCAATGCTGCTACTGAGAGGTATTGGAGATGATGTTATTTGATGTTTTGTCATCAAGTCCACATTTAAAGTTGTCTCCAGATACAGCTAATACGACTTACTTTGAATCATCGGGTCATTGCGTTGGGTCGGGAGGTCACGTTATCCAACCTTTTGTTTTAAAGAAATGCCCCTTTACTAACGAGATGTCGGGGTTATGTTTGTGAAATCCCTCTCATCTACAAATGGTCTGGTCCAATTTACCAGACACTTTGTGAAAGGTCGCTTTATCTTCTGTTTCGTTTCACGAAAGGTCGTGTAACGCGACCACCCGACCACCCGACCAGACGTGATGACCCGATAATTCTAAGTTTAGCCGCTATTTTACTCTCACATCTTATAGCTTACAGATAATTGTTCTAAATCAATTGTAGCCTGTCTGATAGTGTTCCTGTTATGCACACTGTAATAATGTATGTTCTTGTATCTTTCTCTTCCATTGTTCAACTTTTACTATTACAAGTAATGTGCTATTTTTTTCTTCTACAAAGTTTCCTGTATTTCGTTCAGAGTTCTGCTAGAATTCTACATATGAATGATACTTTGTACTTGAAGTATAATCATCTCTGTATCTTTATATTCGATGAAGGTTGAACAAAAGTCAGTAATCGGTATCACGTTGCAATGGTGTATGTGGCAGAGTGAAAACCTTTTGTTAGGCTATGGTAACAATATCTTGAAAATCTGTAAACTGTTGGGAACGCATGTATAGAGGGAAGAAACAAATCATCTGTATAGATAAATATATATATACATATTTATGGCATGAACTTTTATTACAGATGTGATGCAAAAGTGTCTGTATTAAAGGCATTCCTCTTAATCATGTATTTCACAGAAGGGAATGATAGACGTTATTACGCTGTTCTGTGGTCCAGGATTTTGAAAATCTTTCTCTAGGTGCATGTATGTCTATGTATATTGGAGACGGTTGAAATAAATTGATGAAACCTATAGTTGAGCATGGCTAGTAATGAGGAATTTACTTTGCTAGTTTCACTTGTGCATTTTAAAATGAAATTAGGATAAAAAGAGTGAGCAAATTCATTCTTTCTCAATATTGTTGTTATGAAATGATGTTATGATCTCGAAAGCATATATTTTTGTTGGTTTATGATTAAGAAGATGAATGGATATGTAAACATAAATTATGTACCTATATCATATTATTCTGACATTGTACCATTTTACTGATGCAAAAAGTCTTGAAAATGACTATGTTGGATGGAATAAAAGCTAAAAAGATATGAATATGTTTGACGGATTTAGTTCTTTTTAGAGAAAAAAATTGTAAGTGTGGAGGAGGTTTGATTAGAAATGCGGAACGGAATATTATTTTTAATGAGTTAGAATGAAATAAAGAGAGTGATGGAGAGAAACAAAAGCCAGAAAGAAGGATGGAGAGAAGAGGCACAAAATGAGAAAATGAGAAAGAAAGAGAGAGAGAGAAGAGCATACATGCCAACATTTGAAAATCAGAAATCTGTACAAATTATGCTATTTAAAAAAAAAAAGAGGAACAATCCTAACTCTCCTATTCAATACTACAGACAAATTTGTACAGGAAGAGGAACACCTGCATTAAAATGATAATTATCTTCTCCCAAAAAGAGGAATGTTCCTCTTTAATCTGAACAGTTGGCATGTATGGAAGAGGCACAAAATGAGAGAAAGAGAGAGAGAGAGAGAGAGAGAGAGAAGTGGCACAAAATGAGAAAGAGAGAGAGAGAGAGAGAGAGAGAGAAGGGAGAGATAGAGAAAAAGGAGGGATATAGAGAAAAGGGAGGGATAGAGAGAAAAGGGAGGGATAGAGAGAAAAGGGAGGGATAGAGAGAAAAGGGAGGGATAGAGAAAGGGAGGGATAGAGAGAGTGAGAGAGAGTGAGAGAGAGAGAGAGAGATAGAGGAGAGAGAGAGAGATAGAGAAAAGGGAGGGATAGAAAGGGATAGAAAGAGAGAGAAAGGGGGAGACACAGAGCAAAGAGGAGAGAAAGCAGGTACAAGGAAGGAATACAAAGAAAGAAAGGAAAACAGAGAGGGAGATTAGAGAGATGGATGATAAATGAAGAATTACATGAATGACGACTGATTAATTACATCGGTACGTACGCCAAAAAATGCAAAATATGACTGGAATACAGGAACATTGAGCACACAGATACGACGTGTTTGAGTAATGCGTGAATATACTGTCTTTTAATCGGTACGTGTCTACACTGACTGACAGTTCATTTCTAGCCACTGTCTTCTGTACATGTTTGCAACACGGAACATTCATTACTCTTTCTCTCCCAATCGAGTACAAGAAGAAGAAAAAGAGGAAAAAAGGGGGAAACATACTGTCCAAATTTGACAGCAACATCAACCATCAGGTTTCAGATATATTTATAATATTTGATATAATATATTTTGTACGAGTCATTCATCTGTTCTTTTTTTTCATCTTCAAACAAGGAGTACAATAAAAAGAACCACATATTAAACCGATTTGGTAGTATGATACATTTATATATATTTTCTCTATACTTATATCTAAATATCAATTTGATTTCTAAGATTCAGCTATAGACCGTATCGCACCATCACCATCATATATTGTAGCATTTATGAATCATATATATTTATATATATATCTTCTCTTGCAAATTTCTTTTATCTAAACACACATTAATTATTACAATGTCATCAATTGAATATGAATAATTTGTGATATACAACTACTATACATCATTCGATTGCACATTAAAATGAAGGGAAAATAACCTCGCTTTGGATCATTTTCAATCCCGCGCCCTTCGATTGAACATCGATGTCCAAAAAACAAGCTAATGCATACACAAAACTGAGAACTTTGGAACAAAATGAACAGCTGGATCTCTGCAACTGCCAACTTCTACTCAACTTAACTCTGCACAGCTAAATTATCAACTTCCC
The DNA here is from genome assembly GCA_035222895.1 of Strongylocentrotus droebachiensis. Taxonomy (NCBI): domain Eukaryota; kingdom Metazoa; phylum Echinodermata; class Echinoidea; order Camarodonta; family Strongylocentrotidae; genus Strongylocentrotus; species Strongylocentrotus droebachiensis. The sequence continues at coordinate 38,652 of JAVYIG010011340.1, forward strand.
TCTCAAAATAACACCCTTAGGTATACCCAAATGGTGTTTAAATCCTTAAATAGTTTCCCATATACATCTCTCCACACCTCATCTGTTATATATATTTTTGATAGTATTGCTGATATGGCTTTTACAAATTGATTAATCAGAGTGTGTCTTTGGCAAAGGCTTGAGTTTTTTGTTACAATATATTTCAATTTAAGCTGCTGAGATATGAATGGGGCTTTCTTGAAGGTTAAAAGGATTAGGCTTGCAAATGAAAGCATGTTTGCCAATCTTGGTCTATTGAATTTATAAGCAGCAAATGAATGTTAATTATCTTCTGTAAAAATAGAAACTTCAAACAAATATTGTGAGTGGTTCAGATTCCCCAAAGTTCCATACCTTGTCATATCTGAATTATAGCCGACTCAAAACTGTATCCGTACAATTCATCAGAGTTCCCTACTACCAAATCTTTTACAGATCGCACAATTTTAATGCCATGATAATGTCTAGTTTTAACCAGTTTAGATTTTCAAAAATGCGTATATTTACCAGTTTTAGATTAGTAAATTTAATAATATATATATTAATCATACCTATTCTTTAATTGTGCTTTATTAGATGTCAATTTAGAATTTGAATAATTGTACCTGGCAGGATTATTTTGCGGCAGCATGAGCTCTATATTTCAATCTTGCCGAATTACAGTAAAAAAGGTCTTCAAGACCTTGTGGCGTTAAAAGTATGCAATCGTGTCAAGTGACAACAGCTATATAGTGATGCCACCTGGAATTGTGACTAACTGTTGGGGGAAAAAAGGAAATAATAAATAGCAGCACAAAGTTTTGGAAAAGTTTATCTCTATCTTTTAAAACAAAACCAGCTCCTACCAAGTTTGTAAAAACTGGAGATACTGAAACATCAATTCTCAAACAAAAGATTTAGATAAGTCTCTTTACAACGACATTGTTAATAGGAATACTCCTTAATGGTATCCTTTATCATGTGGGGAAAGATAAATATGGAATAAATCATCACAAATACTGTATATCAGAGAATGTATGAGATTTGATAGGGGATATCTTTGGAATGTGTTGTATATTCCACAAACAAATTCTGGTGCAATTTGGCAAAAGTTTCAAATAATGCCTCTTTCTTTCAGTTCAAAACATGTATCTCCCTGCAAGAAAACAACAACTATTTTGCTGATCTATCGGCGAATCTAAATCAAATAGCAATATATCATTATTCTGTCGTACATACATTACAACTGTCATGAATCTGAATGCGACTTGGAATGACTTGGCGTAAAATGAGAGTCAATAAACACATAGTTAATGATAAGAATATGAATCAAAACAACGAAAAAACAAACGCTTTGAGCTTCATAATCATCGTTCCACCAACATAATATACGCATTATAAGCAAATTCCAATAATGTACTAAATACTGGCACTCACATAATCAAGATGCCTTAACAAATATATAGCTAGACATTTAATCAACGGAATCAAATATTCTCTCTAGTCTAATATATTAATGTAAAAATACAAACAAATAGCAAAGATACGGTACAAAAGGATTGGCAGATTAGGGACACCATACAAATTCAAAATTCATCAACTGATTAATTTTTTTGTGTCCAATGTGCCATAAATACAAAGAATTGAATGAAATAACTGAGTAATTCCTTTGACACCAAACGACTTGGATACAACTTGGATACGTCATGGTAACCATACAAGCTTTAGTGATGTGAATGTTACTGACAATGATAACGTCAGCTAGGGAATGTTGGTAATGTGGTTTAGTGTATTGTACACGCTATTTACACACGAGTGCTGTGCATGGTTGTGATCGCAGAACAGTAATATCTGGATATTATCTTGCAAGAAGAACAAATATCAGGATATTATCTTGCAAGAAGAACAAATATCTGGATATTACCTTGCAAGAAGAACAAATATCAGGATATTATCTTGCAAGAAGAACAAATATCTGGATATTACCTTGCGAGAAGAACAAATATCTGGATATTATCTTGCGAGAAGAACAAATATCTGGATATTATCTTGCGAGAAGAAGAAATATCTGGATATTATTTTGCGAGAAGAACAAATATCTGGATATTATCTTGCGAGAAGAAGAAATATCTGGATATTATCTTGCGTGAAGAACAAATATCTGGATATTATCTTGCGAGAAGTAGAAAGACGTTGACACCAGAAGACAAACTCTTTACCAGTATATGATCATCTCAAGCAGTGTTAATTAAGAATTGTTTGAATCAACCTGTACATAATACCTGTACATGCATCTCTGAAAGAAAAATGACCGTTGTTGACTGTTTGCCTATACCTTTTCATGATTTGTAAATATAAAACAAATCTTAGCATTGCAGAGGATTAGCTGTGATGATTGAAATACAATAACATAACATAAAAGCTATGTATGCATTGTAATATATGTGTAAAAGCCAAGACTTCATACATACTTTAATTATGAACATTTGTACACATAGCTTGCAGATAATCTTAGGCTACCATCGACAGTATCCCCCGTCCCAATAATTCCTAGTGTGTACTGTACATTTAGCCATAAAAAGGCTACAACTAAAACTGCTTCAAGTATAATGCAGTTTGTATCCTTGGAAGATATTTTTTACATCATTATGACAATGAATTAAAATGGATTTTGTTTTTCCTTCAAACATAGAAAGTGATTTTTTCATTATTTTGAAACCATAGGGCAATGCAGATATGCTAAATAATAAAATATGAAATCAATTAAAGCTAAAAATAAGGGAAAAAAATCTCTTTAATATCACCTCTACAAAACGTTTGAGACAATTAAGCCCTATTTCAAAAATATTTCAAATACCCACAACGTAATCTCTCTTTCTGACTAATATGAAATTGTTCATTATTGCAAATGATAACCACTTTTATATGAAACCCTAAAAGAGAAATTCTTTAAACTTTGAGAATTTGTTGAATTAGTCAGTGAATGTTGGTATATGCTTTTTTCCCCTAATAAAATTCATAAATAATTTTAAGATGAACAAGAAAAAAAAATTGATTCAAATGTCAGAATGATGAGATTCAACCATTTCTACTACATAAGTTGATGTTTCTAATTTACAATAAAATATCTTTCCAAACAAAAAGTTAGCAAAGTATACCGGTACCTCGTTTCACATCTCACGTCTAGAAATCTGTGTTAGGGTCAAATCAAAGTAAGAAGCTGACGTAATCGTTTGGCAAAAATATTTTATCTTTCATTTCTTTTACTTTAAATATTTTGGTCATGTTTTCAACATGAATAAATAATGAATATACTTATGTATGTGACTTGATATACCTTGTACTGTAAATAGATTGCACGGCAGCTGGTGATTAATTTTGGAAGTGTCTACTTTAGAATACATATCCTGCATTTCTTGTGTTTCTTTTCTTCAAGAATTTATTCCAAAAGAGTATACCGCCAGGGTATGGTAGAAAAATAAATACAGAACGAAAAAAGAAAAGAAAGGAGCTCTGAATTAATAACGCCTCTGTTTGGCTTTCACAATCAATATAGTTGATTGGGGCATGTTTAATGGAGCAGTCAACAAAATATAATTATTTTCAGTAATTGCAAGAGTATTTTTGATGGTGCATATGTAAGGGATGGCAATCTAAGAAAAGTGAGGCTCAAACTGCATGTTTAAATAATGATCAGCTTCAATGAGACTGCAGGGAACAGAAGCTTTAAAAAACGAGACAAGTGATATTAGTTTTGAGGTGAAATATTTTCTATTCCAATGAATTTCGGATCCACTATCTCCCTTTGATCTCTGAAACACAAAAATGCATGCGCACGTAAACGACAATCTCAAATTCAGACTTGCTGATAAATTCCAAGAAGATATATAAATCAATTCCAAAGAAACGAGCCATTCGGCTCATTTGAATACATAAAATTGCAACAGCACAAATTAAATAAAACTAGATTAAATTTCTTTATATTACATGGCATAAATGTTATAATATTCTAGTATAACTAGCATGTTTTTTAAACTCATTTTGTATTTACAAAGCACTATTTACAGGAACATTATGTCGAGTATGAACATGTATGGCATTTCTGCAGTTGGTTTATTGTGACGAAGGATAATTTATTTATTTGCTGGGTACATAAATACTGTAGAGTGAAGGAAAAGGGCTCTTATTGAGAAATTGGAGAAAAAAATGAGATCAAATGCTAAAAAATAATCTAATTCTCCCCACAAGGGGGTCAAAACATATATGAATATTGTGCAATCATGTATCCTCTCGGATGCGGATGAAAAGAAAAATAAGATGAACAAAGCACTGTATATATCTCACAATTTCATCTATACAATTTGCACATTGTAGCCATAAAGTTATGTGCAGTGAACGTTAAATGAACTGAGCTGAATCGTACAAGATAATGCTTCTCTCGTCTCTCCTCTTATATGAAATACTTCTATATACTACATATATTGAGACAATTCTTATTTACAGTATATTATTGAAATATAAACAACATCAAGGACAACAAAACTTGACACGTATGATTTTTTTTTTATTTTTTTTTTGCAAGAGCACATTGCATTGGATAAAGTATCATTATCGCAGAGACATTCATGCAAAGCATTTTCATAAAATCCTCTTAACACTTTACAAGTATATCAGCTTGAATGAATCTTTAAATTAATTTCTGAACAAAATCATCAATCTTCTACAGCAATGCGCCGCTCTGCATGAGAATGGAATGATATTGTAATGCTGGAGCAAAATCAATTGTCAAAAGAGAAAAATAGAGTGGATAAAATGAGAAATTTTGATCAAAAGGACACAAAATTCCTTCCTTCCATGCTACAATGGAATGTACACGATAGCAGTAAAAACAATGTCATTTACATTTGAGTGTTTGAAGAAAATCAAAATGAAAATGGAAGTTATGATGGCCTTTGACTTATTTTGAAGAAAAAAGATAAGATTGGCAGAGAAAGACAGAGAGAAAGAAAGTAAAAGAGTGAGTGAGAGAGAGAGAAAGAGAGAGAGAAAGAAAAAGCTAAATTTTCACTCAAATGTTTGCTTTTGCATTGATTGTTTTGCGCTATAATTTGGTTTACAAATTACACATATGATTATGTATATGACTACGGGGAGGGGATCACACAAAGTGAATATCTTGGGAAACATCTTCATCTCTATTCTAACATCAATTTTTGAATCATGATACAATTGTATACTCTGGAAGAAAATCAGTACCCAAGTACTCATTCCAAATATTTGTTTAGAAACAATCACAAATATCATCTATTTTTTAATACAGTCTACTTGTCATGAATAGCTACGAACCAGACTAGCTTCAAATTCAACGCATTCCATCGATTCTGTCTCACGTCGTCATCCAGTGAGTAATACAAGTCGATTGAATGAAACTATCTTACATATTGCCTGAACCCAACATGAATGAATTGTAATCGCTATTTGCATTAAACAGCGCACAGTGACAGATACTACTGGCTGTTCACCTATGGATCATTTCTCCCTCTGGAAATCCCGTCTGACGGCACGTTTGCTCTGGCTCCTTCTCTCGACAGCCAGCTAATCAAGTCATGCATCGGTACATTGGTTACCACTATCCGTCTCGTTGCCATGGCAACTCACCTACCACATCATCTCATCATTCATCCCACTATTAAAGCCTACCTTGCAACAAAAAACAGCCGTCTGTCTGAGTAGGCTATTCATATGAGTGATCTTGAGTCTATTTAAAAGTCTTTGCTTCTAAGCTCCTTTAACTCATAAAGCTATTAATCCTGTTGAGCTTACTCGCAGCATCTCTCCAATCTATCCTTCTGAAAGAGAGAACAGATAATACAACCGTCTTTACGAAAGCTCTTTTCATTTCAGTTTTTCAAAAGCAGTTGCATCTTAAAAACGAAAAACCATGATGATGCCGATGAGAAGTGGTAGGTGAAATGCTGCCCTCTGTGGTTCCGTTATCTCCTTTCAACCGCACAAAGAAAAATGCCCCCATCACTTCATCGCTGGATAGACGCTACGTCAACCTCGCGCCTACCATCACAATGAAGATCCTCGTAGACGGTGATAATGAAAGTGGTGATTAAAATCCTACTCCTGTGTGTAACCTTGAAGTCTGTTTCTACTCAGAATTGGTACCACTTCTTGTCTTTGTACTTTTGCATGATTTGGTTAGCCGCCTGTTGGAAGTTCTCTGCATTGGCCATCATCTGGGCTGTCTTCTCTTCCAGCTCGCTCAACTTCTGACCTCTCTCGTATAATGCCTGGAGAAATCAAAGATCAAGATTTTAGTTGGCTTCATATAATACCCCAGTCATACATGTACCAACGAGAACAACACCAGAGGGGTGTTTCACAAAGATTATAAGTAGAACTTAACTCTAGGTTGGACTTAACAAAATATGGAAAGCTGTTAGCATCTTTGAAAATATTTTGTAAAAGTTATTTTAAAAGGCATGAAATGTTGATTTTAATCATTCTTATTTTCTATTATCAAGGAGATTTCATGTTCTTGATATGGAATTTATGAAAAGTCTAAAATACTTGAAGTTGTGCACTTGAATATCTTTTATTTCAAGGCTACGAATGGCTCTCCATAATTTTTAAGTCCAACTTAGGGTTAAGTGCGACTTGGGATCTTTGTAAAACACCCCCCAGACCAACAATAGACACAAGAAAACGATTATTGGCTGATTCGGGGGCAGTCTGATGGTGTGATATGTATTGGCTTTCCATATTTATTTGATTTCATAAATACCATTCCAATTTTTAGATGATCTTTTCCTACTTTGATGACTGACCAAACAAAGCTGAAACATTAAAAAATTACATCCAGGCATTTAACAGAAAACATCACTAGTAAGGGCATAACTTCAAATTTAAAAATTTATAAAATGACATCACGGACAACAAGATATTGCTTTCTTTTCTGATATGCATTTAAGGAGAGGTGAAACACAGTTTAAAAAAAAACTGCTGAAAGTTGGCTTAACTGAAGATATAACGATATCAAAGGAACCTAAGAATAAAAGCCAAAGCTGCTTTAGCAACAGCCAGTATAGAATGACTTCTGTTCATAAAGACAATCTTTGTTTCACTGAATAATGTTTCTCACTGAAACCTGTATAAAAGTAACCCATACATAAAGACCACCAAACCATAAGGACCATGTGATTTTACTTGTTTCCTTGAGTGGCCCTTATACACAGGTTTCACTGATACAGTCAAACCTGCTTCAATGACCACCTGTCTACAAAGACCACCTGTCTACAACAAGCACATTTTTTGTTTCCCTTGAAAATGGTTTCTCATTGAAACTAAAGGGACCTGTCTACAAAGACAACTTTTTGTGTGTCCTTTGGGCGGTCGCTATAGACAGGTTTCACCGATATTACAATCTTAGCAGCATTGAACATTTGATGAGATACTCACGATGCGAGCCTTTGCCACCTCTCCCATCGCCCCTCCTGCTTGGGCCTTCACACCCTCTAGTCCCCCGGTCCCTGGAATGTGCCGCGCAACGCTCTTCGATGGTTTCCCCGCAGTCTCGCCGACTAGGTACAGAAAGCAACAAAAATGATTAATGAAAAGCTCGACGTCTGGGACCTGTTTCATGAAACTTGTGATCAATAACAAATTGACTTATTATTGATCTTTTGATGAGATACTCACACTGCATCAAAACATTTCTCCAAGGTTTAACTTATTAAACTAAACTTTAACTTTGGCCCAATCAAGCATTCTAATACATAACCTTAAGCTTAACTGAAACCCAACTCTAAGTATACATGACAAAATGAATCCTGTGGTAATGTCACCACACCAAACTGGGGGGGGGGGGGGGGGAGGAGAGAGAGAGAGAGAGAGAGAGAGAGAGAGAGATGGAGAGAGGGAGGGTAACAGCATGTTTATGAGAATGTGGACATTTATTAATAATATTCTGGGTCTATAAAGTGCTTAATACATCTACAATGTCTCTAAGCCCTTTACAGACGAACTGATTTTAAGCCTTAGAACTTTGAAGATATTCATGTATAATAATAATAATTATAATAATGATAATAATATTAATACAACTAATATGTTATTTTATCCAGGGTAGCCGTATCATTATTAATACTGTTCTTCCTCAGGGTCCTGGGGGGGGGGGGGGGGGTGTTTCATATAGCTGTTCGTAAAGTTACGCATGACTTTATGAATGACTTAAATATGAAAAGTCAAATGGGATGCCCAATCATTATTAACTGCATTAACTAAAGTTGAACCGTGCAGATGTAGATTAACATTGTTATCATAACAAACATTTTAAATGCAAAGTAAATTTGTTTGCCATAATTTAATTGAGGTTATTGAAAGTATAGTCACACTTTGTGAAAACATCAGGAAAAAACTTTGGGCATCCTATCTGGCACTTCATATTCAAGTCGATCGTAAAGTCACGCACAGCTTTACGAAACAGCCCCCTGGAACTATATGATATGTATTACATAATAACTCACATAGCTCTTCCCTATCTAACGCCCCTCCACCACCTCCAAACAGCCCCTTGAAGAAGCCCTTGCTGGGTGCCTCCGGTGTGTTAACAGGTAAGAACAAGTCTCCGAGCATGTCATGGAGGTTCTCACTAAAAGTAGAGAGAAGTTGAGAAGAAAAGAAAGTGTTAGTGATATGCTCATAATAGACAATAGGGAAATAACAAGACTTTTGGGGCATTCAACTTTCCGCTCACTGCAACTAGATCAAGTGAAGTGCCCTTTTCTAGTGTAAGGGATACAAAGTTTGAATTGTTTGTTATGCAAAATGGGTTTTAAGTTCAGTGGTATTCTGACGGTGAAAAAACAATCATTATCCTTTGTATATCACGATCATCACCACCATCGTAACCATAGCACTAAAAACATGATGATCATGATGAAGATGACGATCATCACCTAACCTTCTCCTTCTCATCACCACCATCAATATCAATATCCTCCTCCTCCAACACTATCATCATCATCAAAATCATTACCATCCTCTTCTCCCCCTTCTTCTTCCTCCTCCTCCTCATCATCATCATCAATATCCTCCTCCTTACCATAATTATCATAATTCATCATCACCAACATCTTTATCATCATCATTATCATCACCATCATTATCCTCCCTCTCATCATCACCCTCCTCCTCCTCCTCCCCCTCTCCCCCGCCTCCTCCTCCTCCTCCCCCCTTCTCCACCTCCTCCTCTCCCCCGCTCCTCCTCCTCCCCCTCTCCCCCGCCTCCTCCTCCTCCTCCCCCCTTCTCCACCTCCTCCTCTCCCCCGCTCCTCCTCCTCTCCTCCGCCGCCGCCTCCTCCTCCTCCTCCCCCTCCCCCTCGCCCTCCCCCCTCATCATCCATCCTCCTAGTTTCTCACCTAGCTTCACTGCATATTGTATACCTCTGTATCTCCGTGGGTGAGCATTGGTACAAGCCTTTACCATGTGAGCTAAATTGGAATGTTCTGCCGATCCTAAAACGCACGAAAACAACACAAATATACCAATTAGTAAACTAAATCCTTCATCGCCACTATGAAAGGTAATCAAAATTAGGTGGATCTGCAGTGTATATGTAGAATGTTAAAATTAGACTTTCAAATATAAATAATAAAGCGAATTAATATGCCATTCTTATGTGGATTAGAATTGCCCCTGGTAGCCTGTGCTCACTCAAGTGTCAAATATTGTCAATACTTTTTTAATAGACCCTGACCCATAATTTCATAATACAAAATCATGCAGATAGTGTGAAATATTAATTTGGGGAACATTTTCAAAGTGTGTACTTTTCTAATACTTTGATAGTGTAGGTAATCAAATTGCTCAAACGACACTGTATACACACTTTATAACAGGCTATTGTCTGAAGTAGCATTTACTCTGACAATCTGAGATGAAGTGAAAATAAATACATAAAGAAAAAATTAACAAAATCATCTGAATTAAAAAACATTGCTCTATAAACTGAGCTTCACACTCCATGTAGCTTTATGTTTGAGGAATCCTTTATTACATATTGTCTATGCAAGTGGCACATATCAGTCTTAATTTCCTCAATTGGGGGGGGGGGGGGGGGGTCACTTATACATTTTAAAGGGTATTCTTCATTCTAACACCTGTAATTGCTAAAGTTGTTCTATACAGATTTAAAAAATGCTGTTTCTTCAAAGTCTGAATTTTATTTTTATTGTTCATGAGTTCAAATGGTGATCCGATACATAAGGTGAAAGGTGAGAGGTGAAAGGTTAAAGGTGAGAGGTGAAAGGTTAAAGGTGAAAGGTTACCTGAGATCTGTAAGTGGAAGGTATTCTTTGTCTAGTAGAAGCCTGAAGCTTGGCAGACTGTAGGTCATAATATGACCATTGGCCACGTAGCACGCCAGGCATACGCTGTCTGCAAACACAAAATAGAAAAGTACAATTTAACAAAATGGGTCATATTCTGTTATGCTCTTTTTTGTTACCTATCTCTGTTTTTTTTAATTTTTTAATTTTATTTATTTTTAATTTTTTAATGTTTAATTTTTTTTTTTTTTTGGGTGGGGGGGGGGGGGGCAAATTACTCATCACAAGTACCAAAATGGCCAGCAGCAAGTCTTATGCAATCATTTTGCTGCCTGCTATTAAAGACATGGTTATAAAGAGGGCCTTTCCTGTCTCCCTTGAGCAGTCTATATATATAAAACGGTTTCATTGTATCAGCTTTACTCTTTTGTTGGTAAAATAAACCAATCACTAAGACATGCAGAAGTACAAGGACTTCTATTCACCAGAAAAAAGTACAGTGTTAAAATGTTACTAAAGCATAACACATATTTAAATGTTTAAAATAAAAATAAGCATAAAATAATAAGCATAACATCCTTAGATCAGGAATATGTTGTTTGAATTCAACACCACTACTTTCATGAAGAAGAAAATATATCTTTTTGCATGTGGTAACTTTCATTTATACAGGTTTATTTAATATATATTACAATTAGATGTGTACAAAAACTCTTTTTTTCCACGCACAACCAGAGCATGGAATGATCTCGATTCGACATTAGTATCCCTGACTGACTCAGCAAAGTTTGAAGTAGCACTCCTTCCGAAATAAGTCCACCCTCTGCCACCACGACCTCCAGTTTAAATTCCACTAGGAATCTTTTGGAGGAACAACAACCAAGTACCAAGTACAATTCATCTTGAGAATAGCTGCATTTACACTGCAACCAAAAATCATGGATTTTTCTCACATTCCAGTGTTTTGCCGGAGAAAAACAATGAAGTATCAAAATAAAAAAACCCCACCTCTGGAGCATGTTTTTTTTAAATGCCTGCCGCCTTCCCGCTTCTGCACTAACACATAAAGGGCATGCAAAACACCGACAAGTCAGGCATGCGCCCTATTCACCAAAAATAACAGTATTGAGCATACTTTGACGGTTCTTCATGGGTTTTTCCAGCAGTGTTAATGGTAGTCAAAAAATTCTTGATTTTTCAAAATGGTGCAAATATGAGGAGGTGACTTTGATCCATCCAGACCTCCCTCACAAGGTCGACAAATTGAGAGGTCAACTTACTTTGCATACTGATGACATCACTGCGTACAACATAAGATGATTCTGATACTTTGGTTCTGTACACACAAGTCTGGGAAGGTAATGATATCACCTACAAGATGAAAACCAACAAAAAGAAGAAGGAGGGAAAAAAGGGTTATTTCAAAAGTAATAAAAAGATCAAAAGAAGAGAAGAAGCAAGATTTGGAATGATTTCTTATAATTTGAAAAACATATTATCACAAAGGACATGTCAAAATATGTCGTTCACATTCTATCATAGAAAATATTTCACCGTCATCACAAAAATGAATAAAAAAGAAAAAACATTTTAACAACAACTACAAGAAAAGAATAGAGAACCAACTGAAAAAAGAAACCAAATAAGTGCAAACAAAAGTTAAATAATAATTTTAATTTTCTTTGTTACACAGGTGAAAGTATTAATTTAAGACAAGGAAACGAAAGAAGTACATATATCTACATCACTTTGGGAGTGATCATTCTAAGTTTCGCAAATAAATAGAAGATCAAAGATAAATAGATATCTGTATGTTTAGGGTCATTTGTACCATATACCTACTATTAACTTGTCTAATGTGAGAAAGTTAGCTTAGCTCCTGTCTGCACTAGTTTGGTCAGGGGGTATTAGACCTCCCTGCAAGGTCACTGATAGGTGGTTATCTCATCAAATCAGCTCTCAATTAACATAAGAAAAGAGGATCATGGGGGACCAATGGGCACCGCTTAGGCATTGTTTTCTATATAGAGGGAGTAAGTAGCTACAAGGAGTGCAGTGGGGCTTTAAAGGAATGTCTTAGTTACCTTGGCCTCCTTCTCTGAGCAGATGACCACAAACTGCCGATCTGCTATCTCTGTGGAGGAGGAGGGAGACATGCGACTTCGCTGCTGTAACGGCTCTGAAACAAGACAGACATATCAATTGAGTTATACATTTTAAGACTTCTACATTTTTATAGAATCATGAAAAGAAGAGGACCTACTGTGTAGAAAACAACTGGAATAATAAGAAGACTGCATTACCTAATATTTGTTTTTCCACTGATAGAACTCTTGTCAATTTCTGGATTTTCAGTAAATTGCAATTGCCTGTATCCATAATATATCCATAAAAGAGCAAACTACAAGACCGAACTCATCTCTTTCTATCCTCAAAACAGTATTTTATCACCCTTTCCCGGATTTCTTTGCAAGAGTCCCTCCACATATGACTAACTTTATCCCTGCATTCCCTTATTTTGTTGGCAAGAGTCCTTCACATGTCTCCTACTTATCCCCACCTTCACTCCTTTCTATTTTAGGGAACCTCCACATATGACTTTATTTTATCCTTCCCGAACATGTTTGTAAAGGTCCCTCAACAAATTACTTACTTTTATCTCTGCCTTCCCTCCTTTCTGTTTTAGGGATCCTGCACAAATGACTTACTTTTATCCTTGCCAAGTAGGTTTGTAAGGGTCCCTCAACAAATGACTTACTTTTATCTCTGCCTTCCCTGGTTTCTTTGTTAGGGTCCCTCCACACATCGCTGGAAGGTGGAACCTGAAGACCATTGCAGTCTAGGAAGGCTATGTGTAGTACACAACCCTTCAGCCTAAATACAGTACCTGAAGAAAATAATCAAACATAATCAATGATATTGGTGGTGATGATGGTGGAGAAGATGGTAATGATGATGATGATGGTGATGATGATGATGGTGATGGTGATGATGATGATGATGGTGGTGGTGATGATGATGATGGTGATGGTGATGATGATGGTGATGGTGATGATGATGATGATGGTGATGGTGGTGATGGTGGTGGTGATGGGAATGATGATGGTGATGGTTATGATGATAGTGATGGGGATGATGATGATGATGATGATGGTGATGATAATGATTGGTGATGATGATGATGATGATGATGGTGATGGTGATGATGATGGTGATGGTGATGGTGATGATAATGGTGATGGTGATGATGGTTATGGTGATGGGGATGAAGATGATGATGATGATGATGATGATGATAGCGATGGGGATGATGGTGATGATGATGGGGATGATGATGATGATGATGGTTATGGTGATGGTTATGGTGATGGGGATGATGATGGTGATGGTGATGATATTGATGACGGTGATGGTGATGATGATGATGATGGGGATGATGGTGGTGGGCTGGTGATGGCAACAGTGATGATGGCGAGATGATGATGGTGGACGGGGTGGTGGTTGTGTTAGTGATAATGGTGGTGATGATGGTGGTGATGATAATGATAGTGATGATAGTGATGATGGTGATAACCATGATCATTTCTGGTTTCAACAACATACATAACCCTTGTTCAAGCTTACTGGCATACAGGGGTTGCTCCGTGATTGTAAAAGGGGGAGGGGTCCAATCCTCACCCCCCATTGTCGGAAGTTGACTTCTATAAAGAAATAGTTAGAGGACAGGACTTGGGGACCCTTGACAAACTAAACAGCCATAATTTTTGGCAAAATATGGCACAAATCATAAAATTTAAAGCTTGTCTGTACTAGTTTGGCCAGGATGGATTAGACCATCCAGCATGGTCACTGACAGGTGGTTATCTCATCAATTCAGCTCTCAATTAACAAAAGAAAAAGAGGATCATGGGGGACCAACGGGCACCACTTAGGCATTGTTTTCTATATAGAGGGAGCAAGTATCTACAAGTAGTGCAGTGGGGCTTTAAATGATAAGATATTCTTGTTACTGTGTTATGATGGTGAGTAGCTTACCACTTGGTGAGACGATGACTGGTTGGGATAGTCTTTGTTCCCCAGGAGGTGGAAGGTTAACGACGATGCCCAGCACAGAACCGAGAGTAGTTCCTACCCACAGACATGGACAAGTCACAGATTCTGCAACAAAGGAAGATTCAAGGCAATTTATTAAATTTATTCTTTAAATAATTCAATAAAAATGACCATGAGAACACAAAATAACTTATGAACAGAACCATGCAGTAAAGATATAAAGAAAGTCAACAACAATAAAGTTTTATAAATGTAATGCTTCATGGGAGAAATTCAATTATTTAAACATAGTTGTGAATTTCTCCCAGGAAGCATTACATTTATAAAAAGTTATTGTCCTATGGCGGACTAATGAATATTAATAAGTCAGAATGAATCAGGAGAGCTTGTGTATTTGTTTTTTGTTCAACGTGACTGTGCCATGGACCAGTGATGGCCTGGTGGTAGAGTCACTGCCTGGCAAGCAGTAGATGCAGGTTCAAGTCCCGCTGGTTCCAAGATTTTTTCTGACTTGTTTCCAATTACAGATCAATCAATCTTATTTACTGGGTGTATAAATAAAGTTATAGTACAAAATTACAATAGCTATAGAAACAAAAAAACATATCAAAATGTGGGTGGGAAAAACACAAGTCATGTGAACAGTAATTAAAAAGAAAAACTTCCCCAATTCACATGTATATATCAATGTGAAAGACTAACATTAGGTTTCTCAGAATCAGTGACAAAGTGCTCACCTTCTTTTCTTGTGTAGGACTCTGAAAATATAAGATTCTGGACTCCTTCCCTAGTCTCTTTCTCCAGGCTGGACATGCTGGAGCTTCGTGAGCGTGTGAATGAGCCTTCACTACGATCTGCATATAGAAACACCGGGTAGAGGAGACTAAGCACGCAAGATGGTATGTGTGTGTGTAATGTGAGGGAATAAAATATCATAACAACTGAAGGCAAAAAAAGTAGTCCTCCTTTAGATCTAATCAACAGAAGACTAATAAAAACAAGGTTTATGTGAATGAAATGGTATATTCAACTAAAAAAAAACTACAGAACTGATTCACAATATCAAACAATGTTGTCTTCAGTAATAAGGTTTGAAGTTTGTACCGGTACTGTCTATGTATAATATCAATTTCTCTCAGATTTCATATTTATCCTTTTTTTTGAAATACTGCGCACTAAATATATAACAACGATAAGTGATGTAATAGAGTTGTACGCATGTACCAGGCTTTGCAGAGTTTCAGTGTAAATCTTTATCTGTAAGGATAACATTTGATATGTTGTTCATTGTTATTTTTTGCAATTGTTTGCTGTCCTCTTGAGAAAAAGTTAACAACAACTGTTGATGTTTTTCACCCCTTGATGGTGCTTCAGCTAGTACATATCCTTGCCTCAATGACTATTTAGGCATCGGTTCAAGTGCCATGATTTTTGTTTTTTGTTTTGCTATTGAGCCTGTTTGCTGCCCTCATGAGGCATATTTATGTTAAACTGCCATCGTTGTTCATCCAGTTTCAGTGCTGTGACTTGTGCACAGTCAGAACTCCATGAACTGTTAGGTAATTTTGAGACTATTGTGACTGAAGTGCTGTCTATCTCATTCTAATGGCAGCAGTGGGATATTAACCCACATTGCTGAAATAACTGGCGAGTGATTGCTGCCCTCATGAGGCATGTTTATGTTAAACTGTCATTGCTGTTCATCTATTTTCAGTGCTGTGGCTTGTGCACAGTAAGACTCGATGAATTGTTAGGTAACTGTGAGACTATTGTGACTGAAGTGCTGTCTATCTCATTCTAGTGGCAGCGGTGGGATAGGAACCCAGGAGGGTGTTTCACAAAGCCTTTTTACAATGACAAATGACACATATCAGTGACAAATATGCTGATAACCAATCAGAAGCAAGGATTTCAGTAGCTTATAACAAAAATTGTCATTTGTCACTGATGACAAGTTTTGTGAAACTGGGTCCAGGTCACTGAAATGACCGGCGGGTGCTTTCTGTGTAAAGGGTTTACAGTATTTCTTGAAATAAAAATGCATTGGTTTTTCCTGATGAAACTCTAAATGTCTAGGATCATCAATGGAGGCATTTTACACACTAAACAGACATCTTAACCAATCATCCATTGGATATGCTGTTTGGACCAAATATAAGGGACCAACTGTTGTCGTTCGGGGCTAATGAAATTCCCTGATTTCCCCGGTTTTACTGATTTTGCTCTAATTCCATAATTTTTCTATGACTGGAATGTGATCTCATTTTCCAGGTTTTCCTTGATACCTTGGGATAGCTGGGAACCATGTTTTATCATGTTTTAGCATACCGGTACATTCAAATTTCAAGTGAAAGTCAGAATTAAATCCAACCTCTGCAGTCCTTCCATTAGGAGCAGGATCCAACAATACAGTACAGGTCTACTTAAAATGCAATTTACATGTAAAGGCAGATACACAGTATCAGAAGCGAACGCTGAAAATTAAATCATCTTCATACATGAACAACGAGCTGACTTTAAAAAAAAATTGCGTTATTACCATCTTAAAGATTAATTCTTATCTAAAAAGTTGTTTATGAGAAACATTACTTATATAAAATTATGTGATTCTTAATTTTCCAAAATTCATGAAAGCATACCGGTACTTCAATCATGTTGAATCTACAACTTTTGATCTTAACTCAATGCAGGTATACAATGTTTCACTGATTTATATAGTTTTCTATATTTTTACAGAGCGAAACACATATGCAATTTAAAAGGATACTTTGACATTTGTTATCCATATGTTTTAATACCAATATCACTTAACAATATTTTTGATAAGGACTAGGTGTTGAGTAAAGTTTTTTCACATATCAATAAATACACTTCAATAGGTAGCTTGAAACTGCTTGAGGAAAAAAAGTTAGACATAATAATTAAATCTCACTTTACTTTAACCACCATATGAAATTCTTTGAATATGAATTTGAATTCACTTTTAACTTAATTATCATATTGTTCTCTGAAATGACAGAATTTCTGAATAAAAATTATATAAATATGAAAATATGTGATGTCTACTGTAGAGTATTCATACTATATATATTCTGGACAAACCTAAACCTAAACTAATGAAGATTTTGTATTAAAAAAAACCTTGTGAATTTTTCCTCAAATATAAATTCTTCTTGTGCATTACTGGTGAAAATACATCAATTCAACATTTTCACATCTACAAGTTGCTGTAAACACTGTAAGTATTTCGACTTAAAATAATGACCATATTATTTTTGTCAAGCCTATGTACATTTTTAATGTGTGTTGTGTTTATAGAGAGGGTAGTCTACACAAGTCTTGGGACAAATTTGTTTGAATATATATTTTGTGTGTGTACAGATGTATTTATCTGAAAATCATGCAAGAAATGAATGATACCACACCCTTTAAATATGAACAGCATAACGACTATGATTAAATACAGGTAATTTACATGCAAACATTCAATATATAAAATACATAAACATTGAAACTATATACTCAACATTATTCTAAATATAAAACTATGCCACTGCACTCCAGCCTGCTTGCCAATAGGGAACATTTTGAAACACCTACATCTAATTTTGTTTCATGCAATGCTGATTTTGTAAAAGACAGGGTATATTCATATTTACAGCTATTCTATTAGAAAAGAATCAGTTTCCTCACATGTTATGATAAATGTGAGGCAGAGGATCTTTTAAAAGTCAAATTTGCCGAACACAGCATAACATTAGGGGGTATGCATATTGACAGCTGCACTAGATTAATTAAGGAGGCATTAATCATACCCCAAATCACAGCAAAAAAGCCCTTTGGTTGCAGCTTACATTTCAGAAGATCTTTCGCAGGTACCATCATGATTTTGCAGAACAACATACCCCAAAATATATCTTTCTCATCAATTTATTTTTGTTGATAAAAAAGAAACTTGTTTTCAGATCAGGAGGTACCATTTCATTTAGGAAAAAACAAATTTGAATCCTTTCCCATTTAATATAGACTTTTCCTGTAAAATCTCAGCAAAAAAATAATATAACTTTATTTTAGGATTGATTTCTCGTATCAAATTGAATGTTAGACAAAAATGATATCCTCTTAATCTATTTTTATGTAAAAGAAGGCAAGTTATTGGTATTTAAACAGACAAGAAACTTTGAAAAAGACTGTTAAAGAAAAAGAAGAAAAAAAATGTTTCCCATGTCAAAAATTGTGAAGGTGAAAACCCTTTCCTGTGAATGTTTGAATGAAAAATAAAACCCATCTGTGGAAAACTTTTCAAAATGTAAACCCTAATGAAGAGAGAGAGAGAGGATAGATGAAGAAAAAAAAACTTATGTGGAACACTTTTCAAAATTTAAACCCTTATGAAGAGAGAGGATAGATGAAGAAAAAAAACCTTATGTGGAACACTTTTCAAAATTTAAACCCTTATGAAGAGAGGATAGATGAAGAAAAAAAACCTTATGTGGAACACTTCAAAATTTAAACCCTTATGAAGAGAGAGGATAGATGAAGAAAAAAAACCTTATGTGGAACACTTTTCAAAATTTAAACCCTTATGAAGAGAGAGGATAGATGAAGAAAAAAAAACTTATGTGGAACACTTTTCAAAATTTAAACCCTTATGAAGAGAGAGGATAGATGAAGAAAAAAAAACTTATGTGGAACACTTTTCAAAATTTAAACCCTTATGAAGAGAGAGGATAGATGAAGAAAAAAAAACTTATGTGGAACACTTTTCAAAATTTAAACCCTTATGAAGAGAGAGGATAGATAGCTAGACTCACGCTTGCCACTTATGGTTGCCACGACAGATTCAACCAGGAGACGGAACCGAGGCACAGATGACTTTTTGTGACATGCATCAGACTGAGGGGGTGGTTCACTACACGGGGGGTGGGCTTGGGAGAGGGCGGGGTTAGACGAATACAGGGAACCGGAAGAAGAGGAACGGGAACGGGTGGCGGTCGAGGAAAGAGAGTTGGTGGCAGAGACGGACTTGTGAGCGGGCTCGCCAGTGGTAGGAGTAGGCATGGATGGGGAAGAGTAGGAGGTGGGGAGAGGGGGGCGAGGAGGGGGGTGAGAAGGGCGAGGAGGGGGGCGAGGAGGGGGTTGAGAAGGGGGTTGGGGTGTGGTGGTAGAGGGGTGGGATGATGTATCAGGGTGGTCAGAGGGGTGATCGGGGTGGCCGACACCATTGGTTTTAGGAACTGAAGGGGAAGAACAAAGATGATACAATATCGAAAAAAACATGACATGAAGAACATACACCAATCAACAAAACAAACAAAACATCACCAAACAAACAAAAGTACAACGTGATACAATGAAGCAATGTTGTGACAAAACAACACCAAACAATACATTATATAAAGACAAACAAATGAAAGTACAACGTGATACAATGAAACAATGTTGTGAGAATGATGATTAGAAGTGAAAATGGTGAAATTTGTGAAAATGAGCAAGGGAAAAGGGGAGGGGCGCAAAATAAAAGGTGGTAAAGAAAGAAAGAAACAAAATATATATCCAAGTATATATTGGTATAAGCTTGACAATCAGCACTGTATAAATAAATAGAAATAAATAGATAAATGCATTATTATCATCAAGTTGAAAAAAAGTTAGCAGATTCACAGCAAATACGACAAAGAGCTCACACCTTTTTGGAAAAATATTTAATTGTGGAAGAAAAGACCTTTACATTTTACTATCATTTTCTAACTGTTTTGCTCACAGTAAAATGTCAAATCTAAAGAAAGAACTTTTTTTAATTTTCTCGAAAATTGCAATAAAAATAAAAATTCTGTGCAAATATTTTTTATATGAAATATGTCTCACTGCAAATGACAATGAAATGACAGTGAAATTGCATGTGAAATGTTTAACATGATCTCAAAATGAATTATGACATTTTTTCATTGTTAAAGGTTAACCAAACATCACAAATTGTTGGGCTTGCATGTAGTTTATAGCTCAAGGCTCGGCAAGAAGTTAACTTTGAATTTGTATCGATCATATAACCAGCGTAGAATATTTCTTTAATCACTGTACCAGAGGAAAGTATTAATAAACCGGCATTCACAAGTTCTACAGAATTTTAATAGTTACTCTCACATGCAAATCAAAAAGGAAAAAGATATGGAAAGCATCAACTTTTATCTGGCTCAAAATGCTTGTTGGAGCATGCAGTTCATTCACAAGCTGTTAATTCAAACTATTTATAGCCCAAAATGCAAGAGAAAAATAAAAGGACAAGCAAGCAGGTCATGAGGTAGCTTATTACTTTTAAAGGATGGAAAAAAACAAAGTGATGCAGGAAAGCAAAGCACATGATGCAATATATTCTTCAAAATAGCGAACATAAAGTAGGATGTATTTTGTTATGGTTTAGTTATCTATGAAGCCCCATATCTACCACAGCATGTACCAATAATCTATTGTTTTGGTGTACAGTGTATTCATTTTGTCATTATTTCTCTGGGTTTAACTGTATGTATTTGTTGTCTGCACATACAGCAATAGAATGATTAAATGCTACCTGGTATCCATTCACTACACCTAGGTTGAGAAGATGCAACTTAAAATACAATTCCCCAAACTTAAAGGATATGCAAGCCTTAATGACATTTAATTTTTATGCAAGTAAATGTCTGCATGATATGATTAGCTCTGTTTGTTCTGTAACTTCTTTTCCTTGATCAATGAACTCAGTAGGCACATGATCTACATTTGATTTGTAAAGAAAATTGAAGGTGGTATTTCATTTCGCATAGAATTTATTCTTTCATGATTTTAACTTAGAATTGAACGATAACACATATGTACTGTATGAATGTAAGCAATAATTGATGTAGTGTTGGGCCTATGACATACATTGCAGAATGGATATAAATTGTTATGTTTTGCATTGTGATATTATGGTCATCACACACTTGCTTAGGCAAGTGCTTGTGTTTTTTGTTAAAATATTAGAATATTGTTACTGAAAGCAAAAATTGTTGTCACAAGCTTTTAGTAAAAGGTTAGTTTCATCAAGGTGCCATGAAAGAATGTTAATGTCAACATTTCTGAAAACAAATAAATGATTAGATCACAAATCAAATTCATGACCAATTCAACAAGTTCAGTTTAAAAACTATAAATCAAAATCAAGAAGTCGGTTGCCAAAGGATGTAAGTAGTAGAAAAAACACATAACTACATCCTTTTTGCAAACCAACTGAAAACAAAATATATCAACAATTCATAAAAAAGAGGAAAACAAAATACTAGAGCCCCTTGCACAAAACTTACCATTGATGGTAACTTTGCCATGAATGGTAACTACCATGGAAACCTTGATTTTGATTGGCTGTTGGGCCCTGTTACCATGATGGTAGTTAGTATTGATGGTAAAGTTACCATCAATGGTAAGTTTTATGCAACAGCGCCCAGTAGTTTACTGAGAGACAGAAGGGCATTAATCCATATTGTAATACAATATTTAATGTCCTTCTGGCTCCAATAGACATATGATCTTAAGTGAATATATAGTTGTGATCAAGAAGGGCCCTCAATCATTTCTTTTTGGAGTAGTGTTTCTGTGCAATCAAAACACACAATCTTCCATCTATATTCAAAAGATATTTTGAAATGCCAATCACATATATTGTTTTGGTATTGAAGAATAGTAGTATTTCATGATTTCAATGGGTTGACTTTGGAGAAGAAAAAAAAAATAAAAAAAATATCAAGTCCCAAAAGGATACAATGACTAAATATATTGTATTGATATTATATATTCACATAAGAATCACAATTTACAAAATTGTGGATAAGGAGATTTAAGAAACAAATGATCATCATATTTTAAAAAGTGCAAATTAGCTTCTAAAAAAGAGAACGATGCCAAGTCTTCTGTTACACCACCCATCACATCAACATTGGAATCAAAATGAGTATACCGATAGTAAACAGGTAGTAAATCGATAGTATACCGATAGTAAACAGATAGTAAATCGATAGTATACCTATAGTATACCAATAGTGTAAGGAAAGTATGCCAATAGTATACCGAAAGTACAATAACAATAATGATAATAATGGCTTCTTATATAGCGAACATGTCGGTCACGTTGTGACGCTCCTGGTGCTACCCCGATTATTACCCTGGCTTTTATAGCAAGGCGGCCATTATGGCTCTCTAGCATTTCAAGGAATTAATTCCACACATTTAACCTAGCAATAATTCTATGTCCCAGCACACTGCCTATAGTAGATGTTATCATGAAGGCAATGAAATTCAGGTGTAGGGTATTCAATTTATCCTGATGTTTCTTTTTTTGAAGGTATTGGCGATAATAAAACAGAGAAAATTGGGTTATTCTTTATGATTTGACTGATTGCAGGTTTACAATGTGATAGGTTACAATAACAGATGACATGGCATACAAATATTTAATTTTTTTCTTCAAATCAGTCAACATAATATAAAAATACAATTTTGTCAAGACTGT
>JAVYIG010011341.1:0-61563 GCA_035222895.1 Strongylocentrotus droebachiensis
ACTTTTCTATATCTAGTAGGCTTATTTAATTTCAAATTACAGTGTATTGCAGCATGATCAGTGAGAAATGATGACACTTCCAGAGCACTTTAATCAGACAAAATCTATAATGTGACCAGTCTCATGCGTTGACTTATTTACATACTGTTTTAAAGGTACTATGTCCCATTTGCAGGCCAAAAAAATGAAAAAGTTAAATTCCAACTGCATTTGAAAGATAATACTTCTTTAGAACTTCCCTAAAAAAGGTGGGGCTTAAAAATGTCTTCAAGTGGGAAAATAATGACTATTAGTTGTCAAATCGACTTTAGGGCTATAGAGCCCAAAAGTAATAGTCTTGATTTTCAGACAATTGTACCGAATGGTCATACGTTTTATGCTGCGCAAAGATTCAATCAGTTTAATCTTGGCCATCACAAGAAGTGGGTTATTGATGTAGACAAATGCTCATGTACCCTTTACAACTCTTTTCATGTATGTTATTACTAAAGAAGAAAAAAAGCCAGTCAGTCACTCAATAGTGTCTGACAGTGAAGTCTAGCAAGTAAACGGGTTTCCTTGCATAATTTGAATATGAAGACACTGCTAACGTTTAAATTTCACAGATAGGACATACATGGCATATTCATAATTCCTGCAAAGTTCTACAGAATTTGAGGTTGGCTGCAAAAGGGACATGGTACCTTTAAGTTGGAAGACTCAATTACGAAACTTTTTGTTCTCTGTATTTGCAGGATCATCCCAATGGACGTTTAAATCACCTACAATAAATAATTTGCTTGAAACTGACAGCAAGGATGTAAGGAAATTAGAGAATTCTCCAAGGAACACATTAAAACCAAGTTTATTCTGTTTACTGTATAGTGGTCGATAGAGGACTACAAGCTTAATAGGGGATTTTGTTCCTTTAAATTTCATACAGACACACATACTCTTAAAACTGGGTGTAGCATGTTGCATCGACTGTTTCAATTTACTCTCAATGGAAGAATGGTGTATTATGGCAACTCCCCCACCACTGCGAAAAGAGCGAGGTACATGAATAAAGTTGAAAACCTGGTGGGTTAAATCCCCAACTGTCTTTTTATGTCTTTCTGTGTTTGTTAACCAAGTCACAGTTAGACACATGATGTCAATATCAAAATCAATCAAGTGATCTATAACAATATCTGTTTTTATTACAAACTGATCTGGTGTTCACTACACATAGTCTGCATTGTTTAGACTTAGAGCATGGAGCAGTGTCTGCTACCCATAAAGGCGTGGGCGCATCCACAGAGGAAAATGGACAATTTTCATGACACACAATAGCAGTTTTTTCTGTTTTTCTTTGCCTTAGCCTAACCTTTCCGGCCATGCCGTGTAGCTTAACATGACCTCTCCGAACCAAGGGATCAGATCGATGCCCAAACATCATGAGGCAGACTATTGAAACAATTCAACTCTAAAAGATTGTCTCTTTTATACACAAACTGACCCACGCTAGGTATTAAGTTTATATTATAAGCTGAGTTACATGTATCTTTATATAAGAGTATTACACGGTTGAGGGCCTGGGTTAGGGTGAACATCCCCGGCGAGAAGTAAGATGTTTTTTTTCTTCAAAAGTATTGATTAAGGTATAGGTGGTTTAGACTTTGTTTTAGCCTTAAAACACAATATGTCATGGTTTTTTATGTATAAGGTATAAAAAGCATGTCAGCATATGTGTAGATTTGGTGGTGTTTTGTCAAAGCCGAAAGGACTTTGTTGTCAAAAATATATTTAAATCCGTTCTTGTGGCGTGTTTGTTGTCATTACACTCGTGGGCCAAAGAATTCTAAGAGTTCTTTCCCCCTTTAAAAAAGGGTTTTAGGAAATAGCAAAACCCTGAAAAGAAAAGACAAAAGAAAAGGAGAGTCAAATAAGGACTGAGAGAGAAAGAGAGAAGGAGAGAGAGAGAGAGAGGCTAAAGAGGGGCCGGGGTTTGAGAGAAAGAGGGAGATAGAGAGGGGAAGGGAGAGTATCTAGACACATTGTGATAATGATCAAATGCATGACGTCGTTTCACTGTTTCTCTTAGGCCACACGAAATAATGTACATGTTTAGCGTCCCCGCCCGATTCCAAAATTTTGGGCCGCCTCCAATTTTTTTTTTTTTTTTAAGTAAAAAAAACATGAAAAACACTGTTAAAATGGATCTGATTTTAAATTCTTTGGTACATGTTTAGCGTCCCCGCCCGATTCCAAAATTTTGGGCCGCCTCCAATTTTTTTTTTTTTTAAAGTAAAAAAAAAATGAAAAACACTGTTAAAATGGATCTATTTCTGATTTTAAAAAAAAAAAAAAAAAATGTCGGCGGCCATCTTGAAAAATAGCCCGAGTGTCAGGGAAAATGTACCGAGCGGCCATTTCGAAAGAAGAAAAAAAAAGAAAAAAAAGGGCCTCCTCCTTCCTATTTTTTGAAAAAACAGGAAGCTAAACATGTTTTTTTTTTTTTATTTGGCCTCACTTACTGGAGGTGGGGGTTTCTTTATATGTCGTTGTGTCGAAAATCGTGGTTGTTGGGGTCGTCCTGGGTTTGGTCGTTGCATCCGTAGTCGATGATTCTCTTGACTCTGAAACGTTAAAACAAACATATAATTGAATTCCATAGTTCGTGGAGATTCGTAGATGTGGCATATTTTCTTAGGTTTTGTAGTTCACTCCTGTAGGATCTTCCTGGCATACTGATGTGGCTCGAGACAAAACACAGTGTATTTTTTTTTAAATGCTTTCTAAACTAATATGTGTTCGAATCTGAAGAATAATTCGCTCCACCTTTCCCCCGAAAAAACAACTATCAACTCTTATATATGCAACGATTGATTCACAGACCAAATTATAATTTCTTGTGTCGGTCACTTACAAATATGACGACGCTTGAGTGTAGGCCGTTTGACCTAATTATACTTGCATGTCAGAATCACTGCCCAGTACCCGCTTAAAAAAAAACGCAATATTCTAGACAAACATCCAAGATGACTACCCTCTAGACATAGACCCAGGAATACCACCCCCTGGACAAAACCCCATAAATTGCTGATAACAATATAGAACTTAAATATTAATAAATAGGGTGAGATAAAAATCGAATGATGTATATTTCTATGGAATATTGATAAACAATAACATTCCAAGCATATGTATATGAATTCAAACATACGCACATCCGCCTACGCACACACCAATGATCCAAATGATCCAACAACTGCTTAAAGGGCGATAATTGCTCTGGGCCTCATGTCTCCAACAGTATCGATTTAGGTAAAGGTTAAGACCTTATTTAAGCCTTAAAACACAATATTTAATAGTTATTTTCTTTTATAAGGTATACAAAGCATGTCAGCATACGTGTGGATTTGATGGTGTTTTTCAAAGCCGAAAGGACTTTGTTGTCAAATAATATCTTTAAATCCGTTCCTGTGGCGTGTTTGTTGTCATTACACCTATGGGCAAAAGAACTGGATGAGTACTTTCCCCCTTTAAAAGAGTGTTTTAGGAAATAGCAAAACCCTGTTAAATGAAAGGACAAAGAAACAGAGAGTCAAATAAGGACTGAGAGAGAAAGAGAGAGAGAGAGAGAGATAAAAGAGGGGCTCGGGGTTTGAGAGAAAGAGGGAGAAAGAGAGGGGGAAGAGAGGGGGAAGGGGAAGTGGCTAGACACATTGTGATAATGATCAAATGCATGACGTCGTTTCATTGTTTCTCTTACTTACTGGAGTTGGGGGTTTCTTCATATGTCGTTGTGTCGAATATCGTGGTTGTTGGGCTCGTCGTAGGTTTGGTCGTTGCATCCATAGTCGATGAATCTCTTGACTCTGAAACGTTATAACAAACATATTACTGAATTCCAGAGTTCGTAGAGATTCGTAGATGTGGCATATTTTCTTAGGTTTTGTACTTCACTCCTGTAGGATCTTCCTGGCATGCAGGTGTGGCTCGAGAAAAAACACAGAGTAGTTTTTTAAAAAAAAGCTTGCTAAAGTAATATGTGTTTGAATCTGAAGAATAATTTGCTCCACCTTTCTCCCCGAGAAAAAAAAAACTATCAACTCTTATGTATGCAACAATTGATTCACAGACCAAATCATAATTTCTTGTGTCAGTCACTTACAAATATGACGACGCTTGAGTTTAGGCCGTTTGACCTAATTATACTTACGTGTCAGCATCACTGCCCAGTGCCCGTTTGAAAAAAAAAAAAAAATTCTAGACAAACATTCAAGATGACCACCCTCTAGACAGACCCCAAGATGACTACCCTCTAGACAGATCCCAAGATGACTACCCGCTAGACGAACACCTAAGATGACTACCCTCTAGACAGATCCCAAGATGACTACCCTCTAGACAGATCCCAAGATGACTACCCGCTAGACAGACCCCAAGATGACTACCCTCTAGACAGATCCCAAGATGACTACCCGCTAGACGAACACCTAAGATGACTACCCGCTAGACAGACCCCAAGATGACTACCCTCTAGACAGATCCCAAGATGACTACCCGCTAGACGAACACCTAAGATGACTACCCGCTAGACAGACCCCAAGATGACTACCCTCTAGACAGATCCCAAGATGACTACCCGCTAGACGAACACCTAAGATGTTTACCCTCTGGACAAACCCCATAAATTTCTGATAACAATATAGGACTTAAATATGAATAAATAGGGTGAGATAAAATCGAATGGTGTGTATTGCTATGGAATATTGATAAACAATATTAAATCCAAGCATATTCATATGAATTCAACCATACGCACATCCGCCTACGCACACACCAACGATCCAAATGATCCAGCTGCTTGAATGGCGAAAATGGGCTTTATGTTTTAAAAAGTATCGATTTAGGTATAGGTTTAGACTTGGCTTTAGCCTTAAAACACTACATTTTAGTAGTTATTTTCTTTTATAAGGTTTAAACAGCATGTCAACATATGTGTAGATTTGGTGGTTTTTTGTCAAAGCCGAAAGGACTTCGTTGTCATATAATATATTTAAATTCGTTCTTGTGGCGTGTTAATTGCCATTACACTCATAGGCAAAATAATTGTATGAGTACTTTCCCCCTTTACAAAAAAAGGTTTAGGAAATAGCAAAACCCTGTTAAAGGAAAGGACAAAGAAAAGGAGAGTCAAATACGGACTGAGAGAGAAAGAAAGAGAGATTTAATATAGAGGGGCCCGGCGTTTTAAAAGAAAGAGGGAGATATAGAGAGGGGGAAGAGAGAGAGGGAAGGGGAAGTGGCTAGACACATTGTGATAATGATCAAATGCATGACGTCGTTTCATTGTTTCTCTTACTTACTCGAGGTGGGGGTTTCTTCATATGTCGTTGTGTCAAATATCGTGGTTGTTGGGCTCGTCGTGGGCTTGGTCGTTGCGTCTGTAGTCGATGATTCTCTTGACTCTGAAACGTTATAAAAAACATAAAACTGAATTCCAGACTTCGTAGAGATTCGTAGATGGAACATAGTTTCTCAGGTAAATCTTAAGGCGTTCGTACGAACGCCGTCTTTTTTTTTCTTTTCTGTTTCTCGTTAGAATGCCTTGATTTTTTCTTTCGTCATACTTACGCCTATCTTACGAGTTTCCATTCTCACAAGAAGGTCGTATGTGTAACTGACGGCATTTTCAAGTCCTTCGTATGATGATCTTACGATTTTGTTGTATATTTTTCGGGGATGCAAAAAAAACGCTGCAAAAATTGCATAAATTGGATACGTACACCTTTGGAACGTCTTATGAACACCAGGAGTCGTTCATACGAAGGCCATACAAATCTCCGTTCGTAAGGCGTTCTTACCAAGGCCGTCAGAGCCCTCTATGAACAACTTAAGGCATTCTGACGAACATCGTAAGAATTTGAGGATTCTAGAATTGTCTCTCGACCCTACGAAATGTACCAACATCTTGCGTGGTTCTTACGCTGTTATCACGACGTTCGTACAACCGCCTAGGGAAGAGTCGGTGTCGTATGAGGTTTACAAAATCTTGGACAAGATCATCGACCAGTCTGCGAACTTACGAAAGGTCTACGAACGCTGGTTTCGTAGGGCCTTCTTAAGAAGATCTTACGAAATGGTCTGAAAATCTTTCGTACGGCGTTCGTAGCAGTTTTTAATGGTATTTGTGACCGAGGCCTATCGAAGTCGAAGGAAACTTTCAGCCAAATAATTTATCTAAATATATTGCTGTGGCGTATTAATTTTGCTGTCGTTGACAGCAAGGTGTTTTCTTCTTAATCATCATCTTCTTCTTCAATTGCAACTACGGAATTTTGATTTACTCCCTGTAGAAAGTCTCTTCACGCTTTTATTTATTAATTGGCCACCCCTCCCCCTGATATGCCTATTAAATTACACCTACTTTTATCGCAATGTCTCCCTTGAAACCCACTTGAGCAGTTACAGCTGTAGCCTACCATAGTCTCCACACACAAGCCGTTTTTACAGAGATTTTTGCCACAATCTGCGAAATAAGTAAAAACGGGATAAAACAAAATATCATTACATTCTGTTCTGTTTGGTGTAAAAAGTAGTAGTTGTAGTAGTAATAGTAGTTATACTTATAGTGGTAGTGGATATTTATAATATCATTTCAAAATGTATGATCTGTAGTTTCATTGATTGATTAGTGAAGAAAAAAAAATTGACATTTGAGAACATAACAAATATCAAGAAAGCATGATACTTACCCGGGATTCTGCATATTATATGTTGGCCAGAAAATTTTCCAGCGGAGACAGCAGGGGGGAAGAAGAGTTTTGGGACAGTCTGCAACATGGTGCCATCGGGTAGTCGTACCATCTTACACTGATAGGACGCCGGCAAGGTGCTTTGCAGGCTGATGAACTCGTCTAGGCAAGATGTTTTTGTCAGCTTGGACGAATCCGACAAATATGGAAAGGCTGTGAGGAATAATACAAAAATAAAATCAATAGTAAGCTCTTCCTCATACTGCTCTCCCTCCTCTTCCTGCTCCCCTCCCCTAATTCCCAATCCTCCCCTTCCTCCCTCACCTCGCCTCCTCCTCCAGGTGTTCGTCCTCTTCTACCTCCCCCTTACTCTTCCTCGTCCTCCCCTTCCTTTCACCGCCTCCCCTCCTCCACCCCATCTTCTTCCCCTTCTACCTCCTCCCCTTTATCATCATTCCCTTTTTTCCCTATTCCTCCTCCTCCTCCTCCTCCTCCATTTCCTCTCCCTCCTCCTTCTTCTTCTTCTCCTTCCCCTCACTCTCCTCCTTCTCAACCTCCTTCCCCCTCCTCCTCCTCCTCCTTCCACTCCCCCTCCTCCCCCCTTCCTCATCCTTTTCCCCCAATCCTTTCTCTTTCTCCCATTCTTCCTCCTCGTTGTCCTCCTCATCCCCCTCCCCGTCTACATACTCCTCTTTATCGTCCCCTCTCTTCGTCTTTGTTCTTTTCCTCCTCGCCTCCTTCCCTCCTTCCCCTTCCCTTAGGAAATTTTTGAGCATTCATTAGGGAGAACTTTCCAAACTGTGGCATATTTATATGAGATCCACGTACGTTGTACACCTCGCTCCTATTTTGCTTCATTATGGTTATTTTGAAAGCCAACTTTTTGTCAGCAGCGTTCGTAATGTCATGGAAATATGACGCATATATGAAATCAAAATCATTCTTACCCAAGGACAAACAGGTTGCGGTACCAAACAGCAACTTCCACAATACACCGATCTTTTGGTCTTTAGCCTGTATTTAGAAAAAAACATTAAGATTGCAGAAACAAATATAACAAGATCAAGAGTTAGAACAAGAACAAAATGACAACAAGAGAAAAACTCAGAAGTGTTATGTTCCCACTATCACGATTGGCGCCACGATTGAAATCGTGGTCTTAATCGTTGAGTAATCGTGGTCATCCTATCATATATTATCAGATCTTGACGTCAGTCGTGGCAATCGTGTTGATCGTAGGAAAGTTATGGATGGTAAAAAAAAATCTCCACGATCAACACGATTAACTGTCAATCGTGGTCATCGCATCACATCGTATAGTATCGTGGTGATCGGGATCAACCATGGACCACGCTCTGTTGAAATGTGTTGCAATCCGCCACGATCTGTAACGCTCTGTCGGGTACCATTACTCACGACCTGACACGAATGACTCACAAGCAGATACAAGTTGATACGAGTAGATACGAGAAGTCACGCTTTTTCAGGCACGTTCATGATCTGTTACGAGATCTCCTGCCCATATATATATACACTTTCTCTCCTTCACTCTTTCTTGTTAATCTCTCTCTCCTCTTCCTCTCTCAACCATCTAATTTGTTTCTCATTCACTATCATTCTCTTTATAGTCCTAAATCATAATAACTCATTTTCCTTCACCCTATCAGCTTCTTCAACCCACACTCTCTTCTTCTTCATGTTAATCTTCCCTCTCTCCCCTCCACCCCCTCTCTCTCTCTCTCCTTTCTTCTCTCTCTCTCTCTCTCTCTCTCTCTCTCTCCTTTCTTCGCTCTCTATCTATCTCTCTCCCTATCAATCATGGAAAGGTTATGTAAACATGTATACCATTAATTTGCAGACTTGAAATAGGAAGTTGTGCCCATACATTCAGAAGATGATAGATATCAACTTTATTTATTTCAATAACATAATAGACAGATATATACATCAAGCTGTTAATTTTGCAGAATGTAACCTATAGTGCCGTACTTTGAAGTATTATATAAGGTCAAAAATAGCTTTTGTTCAGATAATTGCTATTTACACATGTTTTATAATGTATTACATTATAGTAAATCTTTTAACATGGACATTTGTTGTTCTTGCACTGATATGGACAATGAATGCGGCAAATTATTTCCCTCTTTTAAGTCCGTAAATATATGTCACCAAGATTTAATACAATTTCTGTAATGACCCTAAAATGAGTTTACATTGCCTTAAAACATTGACTTTGTAAAGTCAGTAAAAATCAAAACAGTCAGTGAGAATAAAAACAAAAGTATGCATCTTCATTATCAATTTCCTGAATTTTTCAAAAATGAAAATAAAAATATTAAATACCATCCTCATAACCTTCCGCGTCATGCAGCCTGGCCATCCTTTCCTGCCTTGCCACCGCACCTTAAATTGGAAAAGGCCTTCGGGACTTCCCTCTGATGCTTTTCATCTGCTGTAGCCAGGGGCGGATTCAGCCGGCGGCAGGGGAGGGGGCCCAATTCGTGAGAAAATATTTAGGGGCGAATAATTCGCTCAGTGGGGGGGGGGGGTGGTAGTGAGCACTATTTTTCTGGGGGGCCCTCGAAGCTTTGAAAAATCGCACCCTCCCCCCTCCCCCCTTGAGCACCAGGGGGGTATCTCAAAAGAAAAAGTAAAATTAACGGTTTTTTTTCTCAGGAGGTGCCCGGGCCCCCCGCCCCCTGGATCCTCCACTGGATGTAGCTGAGTTGCGAAGAGCAGGAGGTTGATTCACATCTAACCAGTCCACCTGGTCCATCCATGCTCATGGGATGACATTGTGGTTTTCAACCTCACGGTCCGCCTCTTGTGCTGTAATGGCTATATGCCTCTGCCACAGTAGGTTGTGCAGAACCACTGCCGCCTCAACCATATCCTTCACCGTGTTCAGGCTTCTGCTCTAGAGTTCTGAGGAGACACCTGAATCTATTAGCAAGAATCCCAAATGCATGTTCCACCACTCTTTTTTCCCTTGAGAGTCTGTAGTTGAAAATCCCCTCCTCCCTGGTCAAACCTCTTCTGCCGTATGGCTTCACGAGGTAGTTTCTGAGTGCGAAGGCGTCATCCCCTAGGATGAAGAAGGGCATGTCTTAAAGGGCATCAGGGCTTGGAGTCAGAGGGCAGAGTAGGGAAGTCCTAGGGCTGAGCATCTGACATGTGTTCTTTTCCATCAAGCTCGATCCACACAAACTTGGTTTCTGCGTCCACCAGATCCAGGAGTGGTATCGAAAAGAAGCCCTTGTCATACAGGCTGCCAGTGTGGGTGGCTTCTTGGTAGCAATTCTTGTCATCCAGGGCCCAAATGGCATGGGGATGATCCATCTCTGCTCAAACTGGTTAGCGACGGTTTCCAGGCTTAAGGGGTCACAGGTAGGCTACAAACCTCTTCTTTGTACTGCTACGTTTACACTATGTTCCCGGCGGCCACGGCAACCACGTTTCAGGCCACCGTGGACGAAACGGGATTGACGTGACACAACGCGGGGGACCCTATGGGCAAACGTGACAGGCCGTGATTGCCGTGGATACCGTGTCAGATTTTTAAACTGTCAAAAAAATTGCCACGGCAGTCACGGTGCGGATGAGAAACCTAGTAGGCCGTAATAAATCGTGGGTGAACGTAACAAAACGTGACAGTCCGTAATAGGCCGTTACAAATTTTTGGGGTGGTCCGTAGTGGGACGGTTTAAGCACCCGGCACGCTACGGCGCGTTGCGTTCTACTACGGTCTGACACAACGCGAGGTCTCAGAATACCATGATTGCTATTGCTTGGGAGACCTTCTTTTTATACTGCCGGCACAAACGTGCTCAAAAGCTGCACTGCGTCAACGTTTCATCCGTACAAAGCCCTTGACCTTGATCAGAACGTGGGAAACGTGAGGAAACCCATCAGAACGTGACGGGCCGGGAGGGAACGTTCTGGCATCCGTGGTAAAACGCGGGCCGAACCGTAGTGCGCCTTGGAGCCTCCGGGACTCAGCATCCCCTTCCCCCCACGGCCCGTCACGGATACCGTGGTAGACCGTGAGAAAACTTGGCAAGACGTAACAAAACTTGAATCCAGAGATAAAATTGGATTAAATCCCACGGCGCACTACGTTTCGGGCAAACGGAGCTGCCGTGGCCGCCGGGAACATAGTGTAAACGTAGCATTAGATTGCACAGTTGCCTGGCACATTTCTGGAACCGTCTCTGACGATGCTGGACACCGTCAACACCTTAAAGCATACACAAGTTGTCTCCAGTGGCATGGTGCCTCATCGTCACTGCCAGTTTCAGTCTAGGTGAGAGGGGTTGCCTGAAAGTCGTGCGTTCCGTCTCGATAGCTGGGGCCACCCTCTGCCAACTTTATCGAAGAGCTGTGGTGTTACCCTTGTGTAATTTTGGAGAGCTAAGGGATCTTCCAGCCTCAATCTGGTGTCGAGGAAGCTGGAAAACTGGCCAAGCTGTTGTCTTCTCTCATCTGTAAGCCATGCGCGCACCCGGAACTGCCTGACTGCAGCTCTCCTGGCGCTTTGTGTTTGGGGCTGTGTTTGGTCTGGCTGCTACTCGTCCTCTTCTTCTCTGGCGATAACAAATAAAGCATACAGTAATACCGCAAAAGAAGTCAAGTTGTCATTATCCTCAACTCCTGCCATCATCAATGGTTGTGGGTTATAGTGTTTACTCTGTAAAAGTCCAACAAACAATGAATTCCTGGTCAGTCGGCCTGTACATATATCCGGCGGGGTCCGATCGTAGCTCAAATCGTGATTACTCTGGACCCTTATGATGGGTTCCCACTGCCGATCAAACCAACCCCAATCAAGCCCGATCACCCATTTTTCCCCGACCAATCCCGAACCCATGCCTAAACACGAGCTCTTCCCGACCGCTATTCGACCATTAACGACCCACATTCGACCATTCACGACTCCTGCACGACGTATAGTCGACCACAACTTCAATCTCTTCTCGATCATTCCGATCTACATACAAACCCAACGTGATCCATACTATACCAACTAGACGTACACACGATCTCTACACAATCTCGACCCGAGCAGATCGACCTGTTCGAACAGGGATCCAAGATGACTCGTGAATTGAGTGGTTGCACAAAATATTATCGTCAGCTGATGGTACAGTATTCATTTTTTATCAGCGTTCAGTTCATCTCAAACACTAAAGAGGTGTAAATCGGACAGTTACAGTTGTGGGCAGTGGCGGATCCAAAGGGGGGGGGGTGAGCCCGGGGGCCCGGCCCCCCTGGCAACAAAAACTAAGAATGTGTGCTAAAGAAAGCAACACAAAAAGTCTTCCTCCCCCCCCCCCAAGCCACTGAACGAAATATCTGACGGCGTAATTTCCAATTTCCGGGCCCCCCTCCCCCCCCCCCCCCCAAAAAAAAGGGCTCATCTGACCGTAATTAAATGCCTTAAAACCCTTAATCTTCCGGGGACTCTGCCCCCTGGATTTCACCTAGGGCTCAAAGTCAGGCACCTGGATGCTCATCTGACAGTAATGTAATGCTTAAAACCCCTGACGCCAATCAGTGGCCTGCCTGCCAGTGTCACAAATAAGGTATCAAAATATGTTCATCTGACCGTAATTAAATGCCTAAAACCCCTGAGCTTCTGGGGGGCTCCGCCCCCTGGAATCCATGCCAATTCGTGACCTGACAGTGTCACAAATAAGGTATAAAAATATGCTCACCTCAATTCGTGAACTGCCATTGTCACAAATAAGATATACAAATATGCTCATCTGACGATAATTTAATGTATAAAACCCCTGAGCTTCTGGTGGCTACGCCCCTGGACCCCACAACAATTTGTGTCCTACCAGTGTCAACAAAATAATAAGGTATCTAAATATGCTGATCTGACAGTAATTAAATGCCTATGCTTTTTAATTTAGAGGGATATTCGTTCATACATTCTGATCGAATCGATAGCAAAGGAGGTGGAGTAGCATTATTTGTTTTATATACTCTTAATTTTAAAATTAGAAAAGATATTGATTTAAATGTTGATGGCATTGAATTTCTTATTATTGAAATAATTGTACAATCAGGGAAAAATATTATTGTTGGAATTATTTACAGGCAACCAGTGAGCAGAATCGATAGTTTCATAAGTGACTTTGACACATTTTGCAGGAGCTTAATACAGAAAATAAACTAATTTACATTATGGGTGACTTTAATATTGATATTTTTTAATCTAATAATAAGTATAGTATTGGCTTTTTACAAATGTTATACTCGTCTATTTACCAATAATATCAATTCCTTCATTACTTCTTGGATTTTTTACAACAATGTCACGGATCACTTACCAATTTTTCCGATTACAAATCATGCTATATCTAATATGCCTGTGTAGAATGTAAAAAAGCGGCTGATTAATGATAAAACCATGAATAACTTTAAATTAGATTTGATGACCGAAGACTGGATAAGTGTCATTTTTTCTAACGATGCAGAAATTGCTTACAAGAAATTTAAAACCAAATTTACCTTATATTATGAAAAAAAATAAAGTGAGATCAAATACAAATAAAACTAAATTTCATGAAGCTCGTAATCGAGTGAATACGCTGAGAAAGAAAGCACGGCGTAACTATTTTGCTCATGAATTTAAAAAGAAAAAAAAAGTGATATAAAGCAAATATGGTCAGTGATAAAAGAAATTTTTGGTAAATCAAGTAAATCTTTACCTTCGTATTTTAGTATTAATGGTCAAGACATTCATGATCCTCTTATTATTGCAAACTGTTTTAATTACTTTTTTGTATTAATATCGGTCCTAACATGTGTAATAACATTCCCAGAAGTAATGAAAATGATTTTGGTAAATTCTTGCCTCAATCTAATGGTGCTTCATTATTTTTAACTCCTGTAAATGAATCTGAACTTTAAAGAATTGTGAAATCGCTGAAGATTACTAGTAGTTGTGGTATTGATCATCTTAATCCATGTGTTTAGAGAAGGTATTAATATATATTTCAAAACCTCTTGTTCATATTTCAAATTTATCTTTATGTACTGGTATAGTGCCATTTGATATGAAAGTTGCTAAAGTAACCCCAGTACATAAAAAAGGGTGATACACATGTTATTGGAAATTGTAGACCAATATCAGTACTACCATTTTTCTCAATTTTTTTAGAAAAAAATTGTTTATAATCGTTTAGAACATGTTTTAACAAAACATGCAATATTAATTTCTTGCCAGTATGGTTTTACCAGGAATGTATCCACTAAAATGGCTCTTGTTGGTTTACATAATTATCTGATATCTTCTTTGAATTACAAATTACACTCCGTGGGGTTGTTTTTAGATTTGAGTAAAGCATTTGATCCGATCAACTATGAAATTATGTTAGAAAAATTGAAAGTATATGGTATTAGAGGCACAGTATCCTTATGGTTTGAAAACTATACTTAAAAAATCGAAATCAAATAACTTTTTACAGCGATGTTTTATCAGATCCAATGAGAGTAGAGTGTGGCGTACCACATGGTTCAATCCTGGGCCCCTTTTGTATTTACTTTATATAAATGATTTGATTAATTGCTCTGATAAATTGAAATTCATTCTTTTTGCTGATGACACCAATATCCTTTTATAGCCATGACAATTTCTATGATCTATGTAAATTTCTTACTGAGGAATTATGCCTTGTTTCATAGTGGTTTAATTGTATTAAGTTATCTCTTAACACTTCCAAATCTAGCTTTATATACTTTCATCGTAAGCAAAATACCATTACAGAAAATTTATTGACCAATCTTAATATAAGTATGAATAATTAAATCATAAAACGTGTCCAATCCAAACATTTATTAGGAGTTGTTATCAATCAACATTTATCATGGGTCGAACATATATCCACTATTATCTAAAAACAAATATCAAGGAATATTGGTGTCATCAGCAAACTGCGCCACTTCTTGCCAGAACATGTTTAATCTTACTGTATAATTCAATGATTTTACCTTATTTAATGTAGTGCAATGTTGTATGGGCCAATTAAATTCCTATTATGCTCCTTTGATTATTGAATGTCTCACTATACTGCTCCTTCACAACCTCTATTTAAAAAACTTAATCTTCTCTCAATCTATCAATTGAATGACTACTTTATATCATTAATGGTCTTTAAACATAAACATACAAAATTAAAATATAATCCTGCCTCTATTATTAAATGTAAAATAGAAATGCATAATTATAATACTAGAAATCCAGAAAATTACTATGTTGAAAAATGTAAAATTACAGCATCATCTTTTTCTTTCAAATCAAAAGGACCGTCAACATGGAACTCTAAAACAATTTCGTTTCTTAATTCTTTTAAATCAAAACTTAAGGGTTTTTTTATTCACAAACTCTACAAAATAATTAATCCATCCCAACTTTTATAACTTTTTAACTTTTATAACTTTTAAACTCTTTTTTTGCCATAATGGCACTATGCTTTTTTAATTATTTATCAGTAAAATTTGTAATAGGCTGGGGATTGTCTCGACAGAACCTTTATTTGGTTCTTTTGCAATTTCCATTTCATGTTCATTATCTATTTATTTGATTTCTTACTCTAGTCTTTACTTCTCTTTTTAATTGTGTGTTTAAAGTTCAATGTATACTTTCTATCCTACATGTATATATGTTGTCAATGTACAATGTTTTTCAATGTACTTTTTTTAAATGGACTTGAATAAAATAAAATTGAATTGAGTTGAATTGAATTCCCCCTGAGCTTCTGGGGGCTCCACCCCTTGACCCCCGCCGAGAAACGTTCAGCGGGGCCTGCATGTAAGGGTGGGGTGATGGGGATTTTTTTTTTGTCGGCAGTGGGAACCTACCATTATGGTAGGTTCCCACGCCGATCAAACCAACCCGACCAAGCCCAATCTACCTTGATCGGGGTCGGTCTACCTTGATCGGTATCGATCTGGCTTCCTACACGACAATTGTTGGCATGTCAAAAAATATCGTGTAGGGGTCGAGAAGGCAAGGGATCGTACAGCGATCGTGTATTGGTCGAGTAGAGGTCGAGCTGATCGAGAATCGATCGTATAGAGTGGATTTTTTTCCGCCGATCACTACCCGATCATCTCGATTTATACACAACTTCTACACGATTGGTTCCAGATCAACTCGATCAACAACTCAACCGCTTCACAATCGGAACATGTCTGCCCTAAACAGTTACTCGACCAAACTCGCTCACCTCTCGACT
Source organism: Strongylocentrotus droebachiensis (assembly GCA_035222895.1). Classification (NCBI taxonomy): domain Eukaryota; kingdom Metazoa; phylum Echinodermata; class Echinoidea; order Camarodonta; family Strongylocentrotidae; genus Strongylocentrotus; species Strongylocentrotus droebachiensis. Next base: position 15,971 of record JAVYIG010011341.1, read on the forward strand.
GCTTCTCGATCACATCCCGAGCACTTCTCGACCGCACTCGATCTTTCCGATCGCAACTCAACCAAGGACACAATTACGTGCTGATCTAATCACATTTTCTTCGTACCGGTATATTGATATTAGTTAAGTTAATCGCTTCTAGAATTGGTAGTAACATGTGACAGTGACACGCACGCGCGGATCCAGGATTTCTTTGGGGGGAGCCAAATTTGAAATTATGCGAGCCAAATATTGGTACGTAATTTTGACACCGGCAGTGCCAAAAACGTTTTTTTTTAGAGGGGGGGGGGTAGACCAAACAAAAATCCCCATCACCCAACTCTTAGATGCAGACCCCACTAAAAGTTTCTCGGCGGGGGTCAATGGGTGGAGCCCCCAGAAGCTCAGGGGGAATTCAATTCAATTCAATTCAATTTTATTTTATTCAAGTCCATTTTAAGAAAGTACATTGAAAAATATTGTACATTGACAACATATTTACATGTAGAATACACAGTATACATTGAACTTTAAACACAAAATTAAAAAGAGAAGTAAAGACAAAAGTACGAAATCAAAGAAATAGATAATGAACATGAAATGGAAATTGCAAAAGAACCAAATAAAGGTTCTGTCGAGGCAATCCCCAGCCTATAAAACATTTTACTGATAAAGAATTAGAAAAGCATAGTGCCATTATGGCAACAACAAAAAAGTTTAAAAGTTATACAAGTTAAAAAGTTATAAAAGCTGGGATGGATTAATTATTTTGTAGAGTATGTGAATAAAAAAAACATTAAAGGCACACTGTCCTACTTGTAGCTCATATGAAAACTTTGCCTTGTATTTGTCTCATAAAAGAAGTTGACAACAAACTGACTCCCACACGGTGTTGAGTGCTCAGAGGTCACAGGCCACTGGCTTCATCCGGCAGGTAGTTCTATCATGTGAATGGGTAAATTAACTATTACAAAATGAGGGGACACATTACATCGTACAATAGGGACACACTTTGTTTTTATTGTGCAGAACATAGTTCTACTCTTTTATTGACTTACTTATTGCATGAAACTATAAAACCCAAATGCATTTTGTATTATAAAAATTGGAGTACAAAAGAATAATAACAGGTGAATGAAATGCATAAACACCACAAACACCTGGGGAGGAAGCATTCATAAATTTGAATACATAAAGTTGATAAACGACTCCGATGAAACTATGAAACCAAAATGAAATTTGCGTTCTGGCAATTGGAGTACAAAAAATGATAGCAGGTGAATGAAATGCTTCAACAGCAACACAAACACCTGGGAAGCTAGGAAGCATCCATAAATTTGAATAATTTAGTTGATAAACGACTCCGCATGTGGACGTTTGTTGGAGCAGAAAGCAGAGGATAACAACACGAACCCATTTAACAGAATGTCGGAACGTAAATTAAATTTGATGCGGTTGGAAAATGCATCTTTCTACCCTGCGAATTTAATGGTATGATCCAGTAAATTAAAACAGTAAAATGGCTTTTATTTTAAAATTACTCATTAAATAAAACCCCAAACTTCAGTGATATCAGAAAAAATATGTTATATTTTACTAATAATTAAAAAAGATGTATAAACATTGTCAAAGTGTCGCATTTTTACGATAAAAGACACTGATTTAGCGAAGATGACGTCATTAGTGCGCTTGCATCAGGGAATTCAAGGTCAAAAAGACAATTCAGACGCTGATAAGTTATTGGTCGAGCCTTTTTGTTTCCTTTATTCTGACACAATTATACAATCAATCAAAACAAGTTTAATACCAGAAGAAAGCTAACGATTAGTATTTTCATTAACCGCTTGCCCCAAAGTCGCTTGACCACAGTGAAACGAGTGAGAGCTTGCGAGAGCGGCCAAAGTGTGATTGAAACTCGCTATTTGCTCTTCTCCAACGCAAAAAGAGACGACATTGTGCTGGATAAATGTATTTTTTTTAGTACAGAAAATTTGCATATGGTCTTTTTATATTATACTTTATGAAATGTTACCCGAGTGACTACCGGGCGCCCCAATGCTGGAAATAAACGCACATTTTTAGAAAACTTCACTTTTTCATGGAAAAATGCTTATTTGTTGTATGCACGCAAGTCAGATTGAGCAGATGATACAACGTTTCCATATGCTTGCTCCCTCTATATAGAAAACTTTTTTTTTCAATTTCAATAATCCAAGAAGCCTACTGGGAAATGTATTGGCCTATAAAACATTGTAATACATTAAGTAAGGTAAAATCATTGAATTATACAGTAAGATTAAAATATGTTCTGGCAAGAAGTGGCGCAGTTTGCTGATGACACCAATATTCATTGATATTTGTTTAGATATAGTAGATATATGTTCGACCCATGATAAATGTTGATCGATAACAACTCCTAAGAGATGTGTGGATTGGAAACGTTTTATTATTACATTATTCGTATTATGATTGGTCAATAAATTTGCTGTAATTGTATTTTGCTCACAATGAAAGTATATAAAGCTAGATTTGGAAGTGTTAAGAGATAACTTATTACAATTAAACCACTGTGAAACATGGCATAATTCCTCATTAAGAAATTTAATATAAATCATAGAAATTGTCATGGCTATAAAAGGATATTGGTGTCATCAGCAAAAAGAATGAATTTCAATTTATCAGAGCAATTAATCAAATCATTTATATACAGTAAAAATAAAAGGGGCCCCGGGATTGAACCCTGTGGTACGCCACACTTTACTCTTATTGGATCTGATAAAACATCGCTGTAAAAAGTTATTTGAGTTCGATTTTTTAAGTAGTTTTCAAACCATAAGGATACTGTGCCTCTAATACAATATACCTTCAATTTTTCTAACATAATTTGATAGTCGATCAAATCAAATGCTTTACTCAAATCTAAAAACACCCCCACGGAGTGTAATTTTGTATTCAAAGAAGATATCAGATAATTATGTAAATCAACAAGAGACATTTCAGTGGATACATTCCTGGTAAAACCATACTGGCAAGAATTTAATATTGCATGTTTTGTTTAAAAATGTTCTAAACAATTATAAACAATTTTTTCTAAAATTTGTGAGAAAAATGGTAGTACTGATATTGGTCTACAATTTCCAATAACATGTGTATCATCCTTTTTATGTACTGGGGTTACTTTAGCAACTTTCATATCAAATGGCAATATACCAGTACATAAAAATAAATTTAAAATATGAACAAGAGGTTTTGAAATATATATTAATACCTTCTTTAAATCACATGGATTAAGATTATCAATACCACAACTACTAGTACTCTTCAGCGATTTCACAATTTTTTAAAGTTCTGATTCATTTACAGGAGTTAAAAATAATGAAGCACCATTAGATTGAGGCAAGAATTTACTAAAATCATTTTCATTACTTCTGGGAATGTTATTGCACATGTTAGGACCGATATTAATTAAACAAAATCATTAAAACAGTTTGCAATAATAAGAGGATCATGAATGTCTTGACCATTAATACTAAAATATGAAGGTAAAGATTTACTTGATTTACCAAAAATTTCTTTTATCACTGACCATGTTTGCTGTATAGCACCTTTTTGTTTTTTTTAATTTATGAGCAAAATAGTTACGCCGTGCTTTCTTTCTCAGCTTATTCACTCTATTACGAGCTTCATGAAATTTAGTTTTATTTTTGTTTGATCTCACTTTACAATATCTTCTATACAGTTTATTTTTGCCTTCAATTAATTTTAATAATTCAAAATTCAACCAAGGTTTTTTACATTTCTTTTAATTTTTTGTTGGTAATTAGTGATAATTTTTTTTCATAATATAAGGTAAATTTGTTTTTAAATTTCTTGTAAGCAATTTCTGCATCGTTAGAAAAAATGACACTTATCCAGTCCTCGGTCATCAAATCTAATTTCAAGTTATTCATGGGTTTTATCATTAATCAGCCGCTTTTTTATATTCTGCACAGGCATATTAGATATAGCATGATTTGTAATTTGAACAATTGTTAAGTGATCCGTGACATTGTTGTAAAAAATCCCAGAAGTAATGAAGGAATTAATATAATTGGTAAATATATTATCTATCAATGTTGCACTACGAGCAGAAAGACGAGTGGGCTTGTCAATTAATGGCAAGAGTTGTGACGAGTATAAAACTTGTAAAAAGTCAACACTATATTTATTATGAGATTTTAAAATATCAATATTAAAGTCACCCATAATGTAAATTAGTTTATTTTCTGTATTAAGCTCCTGTAAACATGTGTCAAAGTCACTTATGTAACTATCGATTCTGCTCTTTGGTTGCCTGTAAATAATTCCAACAATAATATTTTTCCCTGATTGAACAATTATTTCAATAAAAAGAAATTCAATGCCATCAACATTTAAATCAATATCTTTACTAATTTTAAAATTGAGAGTATTTGAAACAAATAATGCTACTACACCTCCTTTGCCATCAATTCGATCAGAACGTATGAACGAATATCCCTCTAAATTAAAAAGCATAGGCATTTAATTACTGTCAGATGACAGTAACAGGTCGCGAGTTAGTGTGGGGTCCAGGGGAGGATTTCACTAACATTGCTGAGCGATTAATCGCCCAACCCATCGTTCGAACTCTACTCATCGCTGCTGCGTTGAGTAGAGTCAGAGGATTTCACAAAACCCGTCGCAGCAGCGATGCATTTTTAATGGATAAAGTCTTCGTGAACGAGGATGAGGTCATACTCATGAGTTATTTTTAGATTTTAGACCGCGACTTTGGTGTGCAATTATTGATGATCTTCGGGTGATATCTGTGATTTTACCCCACCAAATGGAAGTCAATGTTCATCAAAATATCAGTAAGGTAAGATGATTCAAGACTGCACATTATATTGTCATAAAAATGGGACTTTGATACCGATTATAGCCTAGACTCTAGGGAATGTCACCATCACCGCGGCGTCGAGTTGCGGTGCTGTTTGTAAACACATTGCTATCTACGTTAGATGCCGCGTAGGTGTTGGGAGTGAAGAAGAAAACTTGTAGAGTCGAGACCCTAGGCCTAGATTCTAGGCCTAAATAACCTGTATGAAACTTTATAAAAGAGATCTAGATCTAGATGTAATAGCCTAGATCTATGAATTTAATTTAAACTAGGTCCAGGCCTCGAATCTATAGCTAGGGTCTACGCCTAGATCTAGTCCTAAACCTAGATCTAGGGCCCTAGAGGCTAGGCTACACAATGAATTTTCACTTCTTACTTGATCTAGATCTAGGCCTAGAACCTAAAGTTAGATCTAACAGTTAGACCTAAGATCTAAGGTCGGCTCCTCTCTTTTTTAGAGAGGAGCCGACCTTACCCAAATCAGAGGCTTACGAACGAAAGAGACAGAAAATTATTTCTAGGTTTAGGCCTACTCAAGAGTAGACTCTATACTATAGACCTAACTTTTAGGCCCTAGATCTAGACTCAAGTCTAACTTAGTATGACTAACTTAGATCTATGACTAGACTCTAGGTCTAATGAGATAGAACGTACGAATACAACTAGCCTACTAGATCTAGATCTCATGATCTAGGCTAGATCTAGATTACAACTACAACTACAAGTACGACACTCCACCGGTACTGCTGAAATTAAACATGACGAAACAAAAGCTAACGTTAGATCTTACTTCTTTATAGTCTTACTGTTCTAGACTCTAGATCTAGATCTACTTAGCCTTAGGCCTAGAGTCTAGACCTCTACTAGATCTATATAGATCTACCTAACGTTAGAGGCTAGAGTCTAGAGAAGTTTTAATCTTAGAATTAGATAGATCTAGTCTAAGCCCAGTAAGGGATTTTATTTTACCATGCATCCAACGGATCGGCCAAAAAATGGAGATGGTCGATTACCCCCTCCTTTAGTACTCCAAGCCTAGATCTAGACCCTAGTTGTTGTTTATTATCAGGTAGATCTAGACTAGACTTTAGATCTAGATCTAGATCTGTAGATGCAATTTTTATGGGGATGCTTCTAACTTTAGACCCTATATTATTTTTTCATTTATTTTCATGACCCGGGCGTTTTAGTATATATAGATCTAGACTAAGTTAACATAATAGAAAATTACATAATAATAACAATTCACATTTAACAATAATGATAAAAGAATGATAATAAAATAATGTAGATCTAGATCTAGGCCTACATAGGAACATGAAAAAAAAAAATAGAATCTAGATCTAGTCTAGTCTAGATCTATAATAAAAGAACAAAATATCAATATTTCACTGATTTGTTGATATTGAATTATACAGCCGTTACAAACGTCATTGCTTTTTTGCTCCTTGTTTTGACTTTCACAGGAGGTGGAGAATATGTCTGACCAAAAGATGTGTATGAGCTGATGCTGCAGACATTGCTTTGGCAGTATGGGAGTGTGCAGCTAGATCATGGCCTTGTAATAATATATTGAAAGGTAAGATTTAGTTTGTTTACACTTTCAAGTTTTTAATCATCATTCTTGCTTTGCTTGTTTTTATGTCTCAATATTTTCCTTCTGTTACTTCACTATTCTGACATAAATATGATTTAGCATGTCCCATATATGTTTTCTTATTTCCTTGCATTGCTGTCCAAGTGCCTTTCTTAATCTAGAGCTATCTCTCTCTCTCTCTCTCTTTCGGTCGTTTCTCTTTCTCTTTCTTGCTCACTCACTTTTTCAACAATACATCCCTGGGGCTGTCACAGAAAATTGAATGACAGCAATTTATGCTTAACTTACTGTTAGATGATTATCTATGCCTTTCCTCTTTATCGGGTATAAATTATAATGTGAAGTGTAATGAAGCAATTCAACAAATACATTTCCTGAGTGAGATCTATCAGCGAGGTCTTAAACTTGGAGATAATATATTGATTGAGGAAATTGGAAGATAATTAAACACATTTGTTCTTCCTTTTAGTCACATGGATTCCAAGCAGGAAGGTGGAGAAAGTGTATAAGGGGATTCACTAGGTACAGACAGGAAGGATTAGATCTCAGACAGGAATTGGGTTAAAACACCTTTAATAAGGCGACAACGGCCTAGAAACAACAATCAGAATATTACAGACAACAGTCCATTTTCTAGTCTCTCGATCACGATCCCGATCATCTCGGTCTCGGTATCGGTTCAACGATATCAATCCCTATACTCTCCCCCACCAAAAATACCCTACGGGGTTTTTTTAAAATATTATTTTTAACATTTCCAAACTGCTCATAAAACAAGCCAAATCTCGCCCGAGACATATACACGTGAAGCAACAATATCGCAACCAAGCGCGCGTACAGACAAAACATACGACCACCAGTTCTCTTAATATGCTGTGATCGCTATCGACTGTTTTTATGTTGAGTTCAGGACAAATCTATATATTCAGTTCGCTTGTCTGCGCAAGATACCATCAGTACCCAAAATGTACACTGTAAGAATAACGAACACCGCACCCCAAAAAGATAGCTTTTCCCCGCAAAACAGAGATGCAAAGTGCATAATGTCAAACACCAACAAGAAAAAACTTCCAATACAGATTATCGTCTTAACCTGTTCGAGCATATCCATGAATACCTTTTAAAAAAATCAAAATAAGTAACACCGCACCAGCACAGCTGAGTGCTCTTTTGTTTGATTTCTTTCTAAAAGAAATAACTCGTAGACAAATTTGAAATTTAGCCCTACCTACATGGCTACAGTGTAGGATGTATGTCAACTAAACATACTTCATATCCACTATTAATGTAAATCCGGTCAGCAGGTCCGGCAAAAAACATTTAAATATATATAACAATATATATACATATTGTTATACCCGATTTCGGGTCAGATATAGTGTTTACCAAAGTATACATGTAGGATGTTAGCGAAACTAACAGCTGTATATGTGTAAATTATAAACTACACTCAATTGGTAGTTCTTCTGTTTCGTTTATCTTTTGGAACACAAATTCTGTGTATATACTGTATAACAATTTCGTGTGCACAAAAATTCAGTGTACATGTATAACTCTTAGTAAAACACTAGATGCAATGACAGAAAATTCACAGGGAATCACAAGTTTATATACAGTTCCAATTTTCAACAATTCCCAACCGGTTGTATTTATCCTTTAACTGTAAAGATAAGGATCCGACATGTTAATATTAGTCGTCAAACACTTCTGAAGAGTGCATAATTCTGCATGAGCCAGAAATAAAGCACATGGGTATGCACCAATATAAATGGTTGACATTAACATACAACATCAGTTGAAATAAGAGTCTGTTAGAATCTATATTAAGAGTCCAGATCAATTAAAACTTAGCGTCCATTTCGTTTCCATCGCGATCCATAGCCCGAATGTGACAGTCCCGCTCTCGACCAAACTGCAATCTTACTCGGCTATAGAGGTAAGTCAATGTAATCGCGGGTCGCGAACTTTCAACCAGTCCTGATCCAATATGTCACAAAAAGCGACAATTTTTTAACAGTGTTGGTAACATGCGAAGTCTATGTTCGAAGTAATTAGCACCCTTTCAATTGGTCCACATGAACGATGCGAGTCACCTTCTTGTTGGCAGCGTTCACCACAAGGAAATTCACTGGGGTTAGTTTTTTCTGCACAACAAACGGCCCAGTCCATCGTGGTGCTAGCTTAGCTGAGAAGTTCTTTTTCGCATTTGACAGAGGTTTAGTCTTTACCATGACTTGGCTTCCTTCAGTGATGCGGCACTCATCACGGCTCTGGTCGTAATATTGTTTGGAGCTACTAACAGCGCGTTGACGATTGTGTGCGATTTCTTCTTGCGTAGGAATGTCTTTGTTTCCCTCAGTCTGCAGGCGGTTAGTCAAGGGAGAAGCCAAGCGCCGTCCAAACATAACTACTGATGGTTCTACACCAAGTGTGTCATGACTACTGCTGTTCAGGGCAAACGCGAGTTCAGCGAGATGAACATCCCACTGTCGATGATCAGATCCGGTGTAAGCTTGAAGCATGGCCTTGATGTTACGATTCACCCTTTCGACCCAGTTCGTTTGGGGGTGATATGGCGTGATAAAGATCTGCTCTATCCCCCAGTCTGTGCAGACAGCTCGCAGAACCTTCCCTCTGAATTGGGGGCCATTGTCCGAGAGCAGGGCTCCTGGAGGTCCATATCTGCAGAACAGCTCCCTCACTAGAGTGGTTGCAACCGACTGGCTGGTAGCTGACTTCAAAGGCAGAATCTCCACAAACTTTGAGAAATGGTCGACAGCCACCAGAATATACTCATGCCCAGCATATGACTTTGGTAAAGGCCCCATGAGATCTACACCAACCTTTTCCCAAGGCCTCGAGGAGGTACTAGACAGCATCTTTCCTTGACGTCTCTGGTAAGAAGGCTTTGTTTGAAGACAAACCTTACAACTGCGAATAAAGCTTCTTACAGACTGCGACATACCACTCCACCAGAGACCCATTGACTTCAACCTTTGAAGTGTCTTCTTTCTCCCAAGATGCCCAGCTATTGGCTTGCAATGACACTCAACTAACACTGCATTCTGAAGCACCTTCGGGATAACTACACATTCATTCTTATACAACACCATTTCCTTCAAACTGAAATCTGAAATCTTCTGAACAGGACCTTGATCCTCCCCACCACCATTCTTTTGCTTTTCAAGGATCTGAATGACTGGCAAAAGATCTGGGTCACTCCGTTGGGCCCTCAGGACAGAATCCTTTGTCAAATCCAAAGGAAGAACGACTTCATCCGTGGCCTCTGACTTGCCAACACAAGATGGGCAAGAGTATTTGTCTACATCCTCCGCCTCTTGAGAACCAATATGGACACAAACCTGGTGATACCACTTATCACAATCATCACATTGTACCCAACCAACCAACTCATCATCTGGGGAAATGCAATCACTGGCCGCACATAAGTCCTTTTCATGTCCGCCACAGACTTGATTCGACAAAACCCTGCTTACAACTCCCACCAAAGGGGCAACACCTTTCTCAGGAATCCTAGATAGTGCGTCCGGGACATGATGCTGCTTTCCAGGCCTATATATCACCTGAAACCGAAAATCCTGAAGCCTCAGAATCCAACGTGCAAGTCGCCCATTTTGCTTCTTCTTCCGAAATAACCAGCAAAGTGCCTGGTGGTCCGTTATAACACGACACTCTCTACCTTCTAGATATGGCCGCCATTTCTCTAGGGCCCATACTACAGCCAAACACTCCTTCTCAGTAGTACTATAATTCCTTTCTGCAGCAGACAAAGACCGACTTGCATAGGCGATAGTTCTCGTCCCAGACGGTTGCTGCTGGATCAGGACTGCACCGACCCCAACATTGCTGGCATCTGTGTGTACAGCAAACCTGGATTCTTCATCAGGGTAGCCTAATATTGGCTCAGTGAGGAGGCTCTCCTTCAAGGCCTGAAAAGCACGAGTGCAGTCAGCAGTCCAATTCCAGGGAACACCTTTCTTCTTCAATCCATGAAGGGGTGCAGCAACATCTGAGAAGCTAGGAATGAATTTCTGATACCATCCGGCCATCCCAAGGAACCTCTCTAATTCCTTGATCGACCTAGGTTGGGGATAGTTAACAATGGTAGACACCTTCTCGGGGTCCATCTTGAGTCCATTTGAGCTGACAACATGCCCAAGATATTTCATTTCTTGGCAGGCAAACTGACATTTCTCAGTATTTACGGTCAGACCCGCTTGTCTTAAGCAACAAAAGATCTCCTGAAGATCAGAGATGTGCTGTTCAACATCCGGAGAGAAACACACAATGTCGTCCAAGTAGACATAGCAATTTCGCCCTATCAGGCCATCAAGCACCTTGGACATCAACCGTTGGAAACTGGCAGGACCATTCACCACACCGAAAGGAAGGACCTTGAAGTGGAATAGACCCCTATGACAAACAAAAGCAGTCTTCTCCTCATCCTCACCTGCAACGCCCATCTGCCAGTATCCACTGCGCAGATCTAATGATGAGAAAACCGAGGCACCATGCAGAGAGCTCAAAATGTCATCCACTGTAGGCATGGGGAAGGCATCAATCTTCGTCACTGTATTCAATTTCCGGTAATCGACACACATCCTGTACTTCCCGTTCTTCTTAGGAACCATCACTACAGGAGCGGCCCAAGGTGAATCTGAAGGCTCAATCTTCCCCATGTCCAGAAGCTTATCCAACTCTTCATCAAGAGCTTGTCTTTTCTCAGGACTCACCTTGTACGGGTGAGAGCGGATGGGGGAAGCCCCTCCTACATCAATTCTATGAATAGCCATGTTCGTATGACCAGGTACCTCACTAAACACAGTTGGGAAGTCTTGAAACACCTGATCTAATTTCAGTCTATCTGTTTCAGTTAGATCAAGTTTCTTCATCTCATCCTCAGCGTGGAGATAAGTATCGACTTCTTTTCCAACATGTGACATCTCCTGCCCTCCATTCAACGAGAACTTAACTGGCCGCTCATTGGCCCCATTACTACTTGTGCTATAACTACGACTGCCAAAATCTATGATAAGTTTCACCTTTTCGGCAAAGTCAGCACCAAGGAGGACAGGTACTGGGAGCCTACCAACCACATGAAAGACCTCAGTCGCAGTGCTGCCTCCTAGACCCACTTGCAGGGATGCTAAACCATCAGGTACTAAGGCAGTTTCATTGATCATGCCTAACACCCCTTCAGTTTCACGAGTAACCTCTACCCCTAACTCCTTACACAATTCAAAGGTGACCAGGGAAACCTCTGACCCCGAGTCCAGCAGGGCTCGGGTCTTCACCACTCTGCCATCTAGACCCTGAACAACAACATCTGCAATTGTAGCATCACCCCTATCCTTTGCAATGAAATTGCACCTTGGCGACGGTTCTCGAGCAAAGCCTTGTGGAGGTCCACCCTGGAAACCCGACCCCGTGGCCCCCGGAGGTACCGGACAGTTGGCAATTCTGTGCCCGAGCTGGCCACACCGGTAGCAAGCAGCATTAAAGGATCTACGTCCAGGGGGGTTACTGCTTGCACCTGTCCGTCGTGGAGTGGAGGGATCACTCCCTGAGGTCGCGTTACCAGCATAATTCGCCCCTCTCTGGATCATTAACTCGTCCGCCTTGCGCGCAACTACCATGAGGGATGTGGCTTGTAGCTCCCTCAGTTTCAACCTCAACACTTCATCGGGTACTCTCTCTAAGAACTGGTCTATCATGATCAGATTGAGCCCCTTAGAGACTTCAGGCATCTCTATTGCCTCCTGGGGTATTTCCACCCACTTCAAAAAATAGTCTTGTAAATAACTAGCGAATTCTTCATAACTTTCATTGGTCTTCTTATGTTCTTTTTTGAACTTTATTCGGTATGCCTCCGGAGTGAGGTGGTACCTTCTTTTGATGGCCAGGACAACATCGTCGTAGTCATTCTGTTCTCTGGCACTCAGGGCGTGGAATGCCTGCTGAGCTCTTCCGGTCAGATATGGTTCTAACAGCCGAGGCCATTCACTCTTTGGCTTGTTTGCTGCCAGGGCTAGTCGCTCAAAAGTGCTAAGGTAGCACACCACATCATCATCGCTACTTAGCTGATGTAATCCCTTTAACGGAGGCCCAGTTTGTGCAGAGCTACCGATTGCAGCAGACAGTAAGGATTTGCATAATTTCTCAGTCTCATGATGATGAGAATCTTCAAGGTGCTTCATGACCCGCAAAAGGTCATCCACACCCACACCTGTATTTTTTGGTTCATCCTCTACCAGCTTAGGCAAATCACATAAACATGAGATCCGCTCTTGCTTGGTCTTTACAGCATTGGTATCAATATGATTCAATTCACACAAGTGTGCTATGTGCTCAGCTGTAAATCTGCCGAGATATGCTGATCGGTCTGTCATGGTTAATTTTATCTTTCATTGAGCACTGAACTAGACTAGATCTAGATCTAGATCTAGTTTAAATTTAATTTAGTGACCTATTGAACATGTGTGTTTTAGTGTATGGTGTATGGTTAGTGAGATGGTCTAGACTACTAGATCTACTATTTTAATCAACTTTTATTTATTTAGTCTAGACCCTATGTATTTATTTATTTTTTATTTTATTTTTAATGTTACTTCACTAGACTCTAGACTAGAGTCTACTTGTTTAATAGCTACCTTAACCTTGATTAGTCTATATGTAGAGTCTAGATCTAGACCCTAGATCTACTACTACTACAACAAGTACTAGGCCTACACAACGCATGCACTATGCACTAATCAATCATGACCACTATGAGAGACACCACACCACAATATCCTCGTTTAGTTGCTGAAATTAAAGGCTTTTGACAAGTACCAGCATAGACATAGACATATTAGACAACAAGTGGGGCAACAACAGTCACACACTGCATGAACCGACCGTGTCAATTTCTCACCCAATCCTTAGATTTCCAAAAGGCCATAGCACAAAGAAATCCTGCCGATTACGCCAGTATAAGGGGTTTCACTAGGTACAGACAGGAAGGATTAGATCTCAGACAGGAATTGGGTTAAAACACCTTTAATAAGGCGACAACGGCCTAGAAACAACAATCAGAATATTACAGACAACAGTCCATTTTCTAGTCTCTCGATCACGATCCCGATCATCTCGGTCTCGGTATCGGTTCAACGATATCAATCCCTATAAGTGGAAGGAAGGTGAAGATAGAAGTCAGATGCATCTCCTGCCCATTTGCAAGTCAATAACAGCCCTTATAGGTGAAGAACGTGGAAAAGATACTGCATGGTTTTCTCATAGATTTCAAGAGATTCTAGATTTTTCAGAAATAAAAACTGCCACTGTTGAACTGACAGAATCCTTACTTGTGCATGATGTACTTTACTTGTCTATTTAAACTAGCACCAATAACACCCAAGTTCATGGAAATGTTGTTCTGTTGTCATTCAAAGTGGCATATCCAAGATTCTCTGGTAGAAGGGCACAAGAAAAAGAGGGGGCACAGTATTTTTGTGTGCCGTTTTAGGTAAAACATTCGCTTAAAGCAAAGAGCCAAAACAAAAACGGGAGGGGTAATATTAGCCCATGCTTCTCTTTTTCTGCCCCTGGCCACTGATTGATATGATCCTTGTAATCAAAGTGCATAAATTATAGGGTTGCAGTTTTAAAAATCATTAAATATGACTGATCTATTGTAGTACCATTTATGGACTGTGAATGAGAAATATATATTGTTTTATATCTATATAGCAAAGTGAAAGAGATTTGAATTAAATAAAGATCTTTGGCAAACATCAAAGAGCTGATGCATGTATTGACTGTCTCAGTATATTTAGTATGCTGAGAAAAAGATTGAGAAAGGATGGATGTTTTGACAATCCTGTTTAATATAAAAGAGAATGAGCGTGAAAAACGAAACAAAGAAGGAGTGAATAAGAGAGAGAGAGTGAAAGAGAAAATAAGAGAGAAAGGGGGATACAACAAAGAGAAATTGACATACTAAACATACAGCAAAGAAGAGGTTCAGGAAAGGAATGTGTACTCGCAACATTTTCAATTTAAAGAAAGAGTGAGAGAAAGAAGGAATAAAATATAGAGTTCACAATGTAAATGAAAAGTATCAGTAACCCCCCCCCCCCCTGCCCGAAAAATTAGCCCCCGGAACCCCCCCCCCCCCGAAGACAATTAACTCCGTGCACAATATTATTGGCCCACGTGGAACATCACCCCCACCACTGAAAATAACCCCCTAGGCAAATGGGGGCACTTATCATAATGAAAAGGGGCACTTATTAAAAAGGAAAGGGGGCACATGATAAAATATAAGGTGCGGTTATCCAAGTTAAAAAGAGGTAGTTATTAGAAGGGGAAGGGCACATTTTACAAAGAAAAAGGGGAACATCTCAGATTTGAATAAGGCAATTATCAGAGGTGAAGGGGGCGCTTATCAAAAGTGAAAAGGGAAACTTGCCAAAGGAAAAAGGGGTACGTGTCAAAATAAAAGGGGCACTTATCAGAGGTGGAAAGGGGAAGGGGAACTTTAAACAAATTAATAGGGGCACTTGTCAAAGTAAAAGGGGCACTTTTCCTTTGTAAAAAGGGGCACTTCTTACAAAGTTAAAGGGGAACTCCCCCCCGGAAAAATAATTCCCCTTCTTACAAAGTTAAAGGGGCACTCCCCCCCCCCCCCCCCAGGAAATTCTACCCCTGTTCATTACAGGCAAAGTCCACCCTGATATTATGGGGGGGGGGGGCTGTAATTGTCTGCAGGGGTAACTTTATGGGGGGGTAATTTCCCCCGGGAATGGTTGTCCTTGGGGGTTTTATTTTGTTCTCTCCTTTTTTTTTTTTCTTTTAAAAGGAGAGAAAAAAAAATTGTACGCATATTCGTCTGAAATCTCTACAGGACGTCAAGATAGTTCCCCTTTCCACGAAATTAGAAAAATGATATTAACCAAATTACCAAAAATAAATAAATCAGAAATTGAATTAAACGATAAAGCAGAACAAATAATCTTAACAATCAGTATAAAACAAACTAGGGCTTTCCCGCCATATGCGCCGCTAAGACAGGAAGTTACCTTTTTGAACCCATCGCAGCCCTACGAGCACCCTTTGAGCATCCGCTAAGCTGCGATGAGTTAACGACGGGTTAACCCGTCGCAGGCGCTTAGTGAAATCCATAAGCAACTCATCGTCCATGTGCGATAGGTTCGGTGAGGTTGCGATGGGTTCAAGCCCCTGCGCAGGGTTAGCGATGCATTGCGCGCGTTAGTGAAATCCTCCCCAGGAGGCGGAGCCCACAGAAGCTCAGGTGTTTTGGGCCATAAATTACGGTCAGATGAGCTTATTTTGATACTTTATTTGTGACATTGGCAGGTCACGAATTGGCAATGGTTCCAGGGAGCGGAGCCTCCAGAAGCTGACTTTGGGCCCTCGGTGAAATCCAGGGGGCAGAGTCCCCGAAAGCTTAGGGGTTTTAAGGCATTTAAACACGGTCAGATGAGCCTTTATTTTTTTTTTGGGGGGGGGCCCGGAAATTGGGAAATTACGTTGTCAGATATTTCGTTCAGTGGCTTGGGGGAGGGGGGAGGAAATTTTTGTTGTTGCCAAGGGGACCGGGTCCGGGCTCACCCCCCCCCCCCCCCCTTTGGATCCGCCACTGCCCACAACGGTAACTGTTCGATTTACACCTCTTGAGTGTTTGAGATGAACTGAACGCTGATACTCAATTCACGAGTCATCTTGGATCCCTGTTCGAACAGGTCGATCTGCTCGGGTCGAGATTGTGTAGAGACCGTGTGTACGTCTAGTTGGTCTAGTAGGGATCGCGTTGGGATTGTATGTAGATCGGAATGATCGAGAAGAGATCGAAGTTGTGGTCGACTATACGTCGTGCAGGAGTCATGAATGGTCGAATGTGGGTCGTCAATGGTCGAATGGCGGTCGGGAAGAGCTTGTGTTTAGGCATGGGGTCGGGATTGGTCGGGGGAAAATGGGTGATCGGGCTTGATTGGGCTTGGTCGGGTTGGTTCCCACTGCCGATCAAACCAACCCGATCAAGGTAAACGCAAGTTCTTTTTGAGAGCTCCCGACATATCATCGCAAATTTGGTGAAAATATCCGTCAAATGATCCCATATCTTTAAGAATGAATAAGAGTGCGCGAGACTACAACTTAAGGCAACAGCAGAAGGGAAAATTACAACCAAATGCTTCAACTAAGAGCAAAAACAGTGATGTAATATCAAGCGAAGGTGAGCAATCCGCTACGGCAGGCGCCATTGCTAGTGACACGCCATTGTCATTGTAAGAGGACCGCAGCGCACCGGCCATGATGCCCCAAGAACTAGTTTCCTTTATGCTGAAGTCGAGAGCCTCGTTCACTCAACTAAATGGTAAGCTTGACAGAATTATGGATGATATGGCCATTATGAAAACAGATCTGGCAAATACAAAGAAAACTGTATCAGATCTAGAAACGGGTCTAACTTACACCTCCGATAAAGTCTCTAGCAGTGAAAAAGAAGACCTACCTCAACTACGTTCTTTAACTGACAAAAAAAAATCGAAGATCTAGACAAAAAAATAACTTTGAGTGAAATTCATGACAGAAAACATAACCTGCTTTATACCTATGGAGTGAAACAGAGAAATGCAGAAGAAAATATTTACGAAGTAGCACAAGAAGTCTTTGTGCACTTCATGGACATTTCTAAAGATGAAGCAGCTCGGATCCCGCTTACTAATGCTCACAGGCTACGGCCCTCAACCACTCGTTGAGCCGCAGGAGCTCGTCCCCAGCCTCCCACAATTATCATCAGGTTTGTAAGGATGATTGATCGTGATCGCTTGCTGTATGGCTTCGAACGACGACCACGCCAGCTAAGTACACACCCATCGACCAGTGCCCAGTCGCTCATTCCGCCCCCGGAATCGTCCCCCTTTAGTAAAGTCACTATCCGCACTGATCTGCCCCCCAAGTTGAAGAGAGAGAGGGGGACATTGGCAATATTCGCGTACACGCTACGAAAAAATGATCACTTAGCAACAAGAATAACAATCTTGGGATCGAAGATAATTCTACAAACGCGCAAAATCACACGGAATGGAGACGCCCCAAAAAATTGGTCTGCATGGTCTGAACCCGGTAATGGAGATGAGTAATGAGGCCAGCCACACTAAATAGATTCAAGAGATCTTCAACAAATAATTTAACTTAATGGTGTGTTTTCATTATTATAGTGTTTTGCACCATTGACATTTACAGTTTTTTTTCTATATAGATTTGCAGGTTCACATCCATGTTTGGTTATGTTCACAGGTCTTTTGTGATGATCACTTGTTATATCATTAACCGTATGTATCACATGAAATTCCGATTTTATGCGATCCCTCTTCAAGATTTAAACAAGCAATTTTTGGGTGACTAGTTGAAACGTAAAGCCTAGGGGTTGATCAGTTCTGCCTTGAATTGAATTGTTCAAGAAAACTCTGATGTATACCAACTACTGACTGTTGTAATCTCCTAATGAGCTTTCTATAACTTCAGGACTCTTTTATCAAGTCTCAATATGAAAACATATTGACGTAGACAACCCCCCCCCCCCCCCCTTGCCTAATAAGTTCTACGACCTTAATACAAGAAAGGTCATGCAAAGGACAAAATAAAATGTTTCTGTGTTTTTCCTACATACATGTAGTCATGGAGATATACAGAGGTTCGAATTGTTTACTGTGGTACAATGAACTAGGGCGTGCGTCTTCGACTGTGGCTGCATGTTTGTTCGTTGCATTATTGTTTTCTTTTCTTTGGTTGTGAAAAGAGATTGAATACAGTCAATTTTCTATTGATTTGTGTAAATATGTTAAATAACTAATCCTTTGTTTTACATAGATGGGTAATTTAGGAAGTTATAAATGCGTCTTCCTTCATTCAGAAAAAGTTTCCTTCGTTCAGGAAAATTATGTGGATATAACATTTCTTTTGGAAATACCTGTATTAAGTTCTGTATCTTTGAGGTAAAAAGTGGTATCTCCTATAATGTTTCCGATTCTCTCCATAAACCAACGAAATAATACATGGTGTTCATGTTGTTGATTCAAGACTGTTGTATGCAATTTAGTAGTTCACAAACAAATCAAAAGACCAGTTGGAGATAATGTGTTTTTCTGTATATCTCTAGACAGATGTGTCTTAAAAAGTTACTTATACTGCTATTTTATAACATGTATCACTTTACGTGGTATTCCGATTTTCAATTATAAGATCTTACTTCAAGATTTAAAACCAGCAATTTTAGGTGATTAGAGACTAGGGGATGATCGATTCTGCCCTGAATTTAACTACTCTTTCTATGACCAGGTTTCAAGAAAATTCTGATGTATACTAACTATAATACTGACTGGGGAGTTATCATTGCCTCATGAGGCTTCTAAAGCTTCTGGATTTGATTGTTAGTTTTCTCATTTTCAAGTCTCAATATGAGTTTAATGTGAACCTAGTAATGTAGACTAATTCCTCTTTGCCTATTAGGTTCTATAACTTACAAGATAGTCCATGCTAAGAAAAAGCTAAAATGTTCCTGTATTTTTTTTTCCTACGTAGATATAGAGAGGTTTAAATTATTTACTGTAATGCATACAACTAGAGCGTGCATCTTCAACTATAGCTTCATGCTTGAGATTGTCTTGCAGTCAAATTGTGAATATGTTAAATAACTGAACTTTTTGCATATGGGGGTTATTTACCCGGCCAGGTGGTACATTTCTTTTTAAATGGATCTTCGGTATATTGTCATCATATTGACACAAAGACATACCACATTTGCTTTCATTAATTAGCTAACAGTATGTGATGTTTTGGTTTGATTAACAATTCTTTGCATTCCGCATTTTCACCTGCATTTGTTTGGGAGGTTTACTCTGACTTGGGGTTGGTTGCTCTATTGGAGCCTATCTCGTGGCGGGGTGGGCTTCCCAAACGTGTTTAATTTTAATACGCATGGGAGCTCATCCATGTCCGTGCATGCTTATGTGTGGTTCAATTATGCACACGAAATTGTGTGTGTATCGAATCGTTTACCAGTCGTATCAATGTATTAATGTTTCTTTGTGTGTAGCCTCTTCCTTGTATTGTAACTGTTCTACTTTCTTTTCACTCTCGTCATTTCTCTCTCCCCAGGTCTCTGCCTTGCCCACGCGCACACGCTCATTGTCCGTTCAGGAAACGATATACTTTATTTCGTGTTATATTCTGATCCCTAATGGCTGATAAAGTTCCCTTCAGTATACTGAGCGATGATGAGCTTTACGATCTGTTTAGACCAAACATTAATACTAAAAATAATGATCTAAATTCTTCTTATTTTGGCAATCTTGCATCTCAAGGAATTAATAATCTAGCTACTGACCTAAACGAAGATAATGATAACCATTATCCAAGTTCTAACTACTTAACTGCGAATCAATTTAAATCTCTTGAAAAAACACCTAATACATTTTCAATTATGCACTTAAATGTAAGGAGTTTGGATTGTAACTTCGATAACTTGCGTTTTTTAACGGATACTCCCTTATGCCCGCGTCACACTGTCCCGAAGATGACATAAAATGGACACACGATGAAGGAACATTCCAAATTCGTCTCTGATCACAAACACATCGGGCCATATCGGGCCATTCGTGAGGGCATCTAAAGCAATCGTGTGGCCGCCGGTGGATTTGTCAGGCTCCGGCAGCAACTTCGTGAGCGGGGGCAAAATCTTTGGCGTGCCATAAAATTGCCCGAAGACCTTGCGATGGTTCATTTTTGTGTTGTATTCGTGTGTCCATTTTGCCCTTCGTAAGGCCATCGTGAGGGCATCTTGTCAAATCGTGTCATCTTCGTAATTACTTCGTGTGATCATCGGTCCCATCAGGCATTTATCACCTCACGAAGACAATAGGAAGGAATCAAGACGCTGCCCGATTGTCTTCGGAAGGCAACACGACTACGTGAAACCCTCGCAATGCTATCGTGTAGTTATCGTATTATAGTACGATGACATCCAGATGGGACCACGGTGTCGGCGAAGACAGCCGAATTTAAGTAGCTAAAGCGTTTCCCATGTGTCACGATAACGTGGACATATGTTGCAATAAGCTATATTTCTCGTATCTATACTGATTTGTTTTTCAGATTCAATATATCATGTTGTGCATTATGTGTTTTTAATTTTGTTTGTAAACCTTTGTAATTCGGCTAAACGCCGCGATGAAAGTTTTATTTGAAATAAACCATTTTGAATGAATGAATAAATGAATATATGGAAGCTAGCCTCATAGCCAGAGGCTTTTTCAAGTACCTCAAAAGTGTCCTTTCTTACGTAGGACAAGTGCCCCTATAATTTCGTAAGAAGTGCCATTTTTACAGAGCAAAAGGGCCCATTTTACCTTAAAAAAGTGCCCATTTCACTTTTGACAAGTGCCCCCTTCATCTCTGATAATTACCCTATTCAAATTTGAGAGGTGCTTCTTTTACTTTGTAGGAAGTGCCCCTCCCCTTTTAATAACTACTCACTTTAACTCCCATAAGCACACCTTTTATTTCCACGTGTGTCCCTTTTCCAATGTAATAAGTGCCCCCTTTTCCGTGTGATAAGTTTTCCCATTAGAACAAAAGAGCTCCTTCCCCTTTTCATAAATACCCCCTTTTTACCTATTTAAAGTGTCCCTTTAAATTCTCATAAGTACCCCTTTTCATATTTAGTCAGTGCCTCTTTTCAGGGGCGATAAATGCCTCTTTACACCTCTGACAATTTCCTTTTTAACCATGATACGTGCCCCTTTTCCTTTCTAATAAGGGACCTTAAAAATATTTAACGATTTAGCACCTTGTACTTCATGTGGCAAGTTATTCCATGTTAGAGGGGCCTTAACATGGAATAACTTGCCACATGAAGTACAAGGTGCTAAATCGTTAAATATTTTTAAGGCAAAGCTGACGTAATACGAAATAAGTGTGTGGGGAGGGGCTAACTTATTAGTTTAAGAGAGCTTTGTTGTTGTTTGTTTTTAAGGTTTTATAGTTGTATACATATTTTCATAATTTCAACCTATTTATCATTGTTATTTATGTTATATTACTCCTACGCAATATGTTTTAAATGTCTAATCGTGTGCAATATGATCTTTGCAATACGATATCAGTTTTTGTCTCTTTAAAAACAAAAACAGTTATATATGTAGTAATTAACTGATCCATATTCATAATGCTCTTAAGTATTTATTATTATTCCATACTTCATTTTACTAATACGCATTTGTCTTAATTTCATAATTATTACACATTTTACATTATGTGTGTTTTCTTTTGTTTATTGTTTTAAAGTTTGATTATTTAATATTTAACATAAATACATAATATGTTTTTAACTTATTTATAATCTTGTTAAACTTCTTTTTGTTTTTACTTTATATATATAAATCTTTTGGGTCTACCAATATAGTTCTAATTAAGTAAAGTGTTTTTAGCTTATTTCCTATATATTGTCGTGTTATGGTTGTGAATCTGTCAGTTTTATATTACTTTTGTTTATATGTCATGATTATGTTGTTTTTTATCGACACGGCCCTGATTGAAACCAGTCTGCGAACTGTTTCGGGCTTTTACCGTGTATAAATAAAATAAACTCAAACTCAACTCAACCTATTCCCTTTTCATTAATTCCCATTTTCATAAGATCTGATGGATGCCCCAATTCCGTCGACAAATCCCCATTTACCATTCTCATAAGTGCCTTTTTAATAAGTGTCTTATCCTTTTCGATAAGTGTCCCCTTTTCTCCTCTTTTTAAACGTGCCCCTAATTTAAAGTGAATATAAGGGCGATTTCTCCCAAAGCTCGCTCGCTATACTCACTCGCATTGATTTCATAGATGATTTAATTATGTTACTTATCAAAGGTCTTTTCAGTCTTTCGTTATAAGAATGTGGGTATAATCCCATCAGTATTGGATTTAATTCTCTTTATAAGATGCAATTTTTTGCACTTCGACCTCAAAAATCTTAACATTTTTCCTCGCTCGCATATGAATATTCAGACCATCATTCCCAATTGCAAAGTATGATGCTTAAACAATATCTTGTATGATGTACAAAGAGAAATAAATATTGAGAGCATCCCTGTTAATGTAACCACAACATATATGGGTACATACCAATGTCTAACGATTTGTATATTTTCGATTTGAGATTTCCCTTTGTAGGTGCCCTTTTTTTCCAGAAAGTGCCTTTTTTGTTGGTCCCGTCCCCAAATTTGGAAGTCGCTCCGACGCCCCTGCTCTGAGCATCATTAATTTCCGATCAGCAATTGAATTTTCCACCGTCGGTCGAAGGTTTAATATCATCGGGAGGTCACGTGACGCCTTCGTGACCTAGTCGGAACGCATCGTACTCTCAATACGACGTTGTGTGGCCATTGTGTGACCTTCGTGTGGCCTACGGGTACACTTCTTATTACAAATTCACATCTTCGTGTTGCCTTCGTGAGTGGTTCGGGTGCCATCGATTGACCTTCTGTAGGCATCGTACTTGCTTCGGCTGTAGGTTGGCTGTTGACTAAGTTCGGGGCGATCTTCGTGCGAAGTTCAAATTTCCTTCATCGTGTGTCTATCTTAAGTCAATTTCGGGACAGTGTGACGCGGGCATTACACACACATTTTTCTACAATTGCTTTGACCGAACGAAACATGGTTAACTCGGGAATCTGCAGGTTCATATTCACTCCCCGGTTATGTCCTTTTAGAAAATAGTAGAGGAGGTGGGGCAGCTCTGTATAGCAATCAGCATTTTGACTATTGTATTCATAGCAATCTTAATTGTATGACTGAAATTGCTGAATCAATTTTCATTGAAATTAGAGTACCGAATGCTAAGAATATTTTGATTACGGTATGTTATGCTAGGAGTCCACTGGGCCGGCGCCAGTTGGTGCCAGTTTGCGCCAATGCAATTTACTGTGGCGCCTAGTGTCGCCAATAAGGTGCCTAGTGGCGTGTAGTGGCTCAAAATGCCTCCCAACTGGCTCGTGGTGGCCCGTAACGGCGCCAAATTTGAATGTGGCGGCAAGAAAATTTCAAAATGTTTGAAATTTTCGTCGCGCCACTTGCATCGAGCAATCAGCGCCAAGTGTCCGCCAAGTGGCACCAGATGGCGCGAACATGTCGCTCTTTGGCGCAAACAATCCGCCTATTGGAATCCACTGGAATGTAATGGCGCGCGCCAAGTTGCGCCAATGAGATTTCGCGCCACATGGCGCCACTTGGCGCCAAGGGGCACCTTGTTTGCGCCACTACGCGAGCCAAACGGCACCCGATTGGTGACTACTTCGCGCCAAATGCAACCTGGTTGCCCACCATTCGGCGCCACTTGCCGCCTCACAGTGATGGCGGCAGCTCTCCAAGCTCCAGGGATGAGGTTGTGCTGGGCATCCTCCTGGTCCAACATGCGGACGTCCGGTGCCTGATAGCGCTTCCTGATGAGGTTGTGCAGCATCAGGGCAGCTTCAACGAGCAGGCGGACTGTGTCTGGTTCCTGGTCTCATCTGGCTAAGGAAGCACTGGAACTGCAGAGCCAGAATGCCAAAGGCATTTTCAACCACACGCCTTGTCCTGGGCAGCCTGTAGTTGAAGATCTTCTGCTGTTGCTCCATGTTACGACGGCCATAGGGCTTCATGATGTACGTCCTCCCACGAAGAAGTACGGCATAGGGTGCTCTTCATCATCATGGGGAAGAGGAGCTGGATCTGGGATGCCTAAAGTGCCAGCTTCAATGCACTCCTTCAGTTCACTGTTGTTGTAGATCTGGGCATCAGACTGATGGCCAACTCCACCCACATCGATCCACATGAACTGGTACTTTGAATCTACCAGAGCCATTAGGACAACCGAGAAGAACTGCTTGTAGTTGAAGTAAAGGCTGCCTGATTTGTTGGGCTTCTGGAGATGGAAGTGCTTTCCATCATAGGCTCCCAGACAGTGAGGAAGATTCCTTCTGGCTTCAAAATCACCTGCAACCTCAAGCCAGCCTTCATTGGTTGTGGGGAGGGAGATGACTTCTGCAGCATACTCATCCACTATCGCTCTGGCCACATCAGGGACAAACTTCTGGATGGTTTCCTTGCCCACTGACCAGGGGGAATGGCCTTCCTGAAGTGGGTGTCCTTCTTCTGCAAGTGGGGTGTAAGCCTGACCAACAGGTCATCAAACATCTCTGGGGACACCCTGGTGTAGTTCTTGAACTTCCTCCTGTCATTCTCCCTCAGCTCTTCCATCAAAGTGTGGTACTGTCCACGTTCGGCCCTCAACTGTGGGTGGAGCATGGGTCTAAACCACCAGTTGTGCTTCCCTTTCTTCTTAGGAGGCTCTTCTTCTTCAGGATTGGCCAGCATAAGTTGATAGGCAGTGGCCACCTCAACATCTCTCATCATCTTCTGATGGAGAAGCATCATCACTCCAACATTATCAAAAGCCTCAGACATATCAAAATTGTAAATATTTAGTAGAGATGTTGTTCATACAGCAGCTGAGGAGGGTCTGAACCAGGTAGCCGATGGCCGGTATTTTTATAGTCGGCAAGTGGCGCCAAGCGGCGGCAAGTTCAAACCAATTTGGCGACCTTTGGCACAAACTAATCACCAAGTGGCGCAAAGTAGCCGTCTATTGGCGCGAATGGCGCCAACAGGGTGAATTTTGGAATCAAATGACCGTGTAATGGCGCGAACTGGCGCAAACTGGCGCAACATTTTGGAGCAAGCCGGGTGGCATTTGGCGCACGCCATATGGCACCCAGTTTATTCCACTTGGCGACACATGCCGAGCGGACATTAATTCGGCGCCACAGCGAGCCACTACGCGCCAATCACATAATTTTTGGCGCAAACTGGCGCTAACTGGCGCCGGCCCAGTGGACTCCTAGCATAACAGACCTCCTAGTTCGAATATTCCTGTCTTTGAATATTTGCAAGATTTACTACAAAATCCAGTCTTTATCAATAAAGACTGCTATATCGTAGGAGATTTAAACATAGATATATCTAAATCTTCAGCTCTAAATACTTCACAAGATTTTGTGGATATCATGTTATCTTCATCCTTATTACCTTTAATTACAAAACCAACCCGAGTTACCAACCAAACAGCAACCCTTACTTGATAATATCTTCTGCAATGCTGTTCCCTTACATATCTGATCACAACCCATTTTTTTTTCACGAAGTCATTGTATTTTTAATTAAAAAAAGACCCCCTTGCAAATATTCAGAAGAGTAACACCTAATAAAATAGCGCGATTGAAAGAACGTCTCGAAGAGGCTGATTGGACTGAAGTTAATAGTTCGCATGATACAAATACTGCGTATGATAAATTTATGACGATTGTTATGTCTCATTTAGATAGACACATTCCATTAGTGAACAAATGTTCTAATTATAAAAAGAGTCCCAGACAATCGAATCAAAATCAATCGAAAAAACAACTTATATTACGCAAACAAAATTCAGCGTTCTGAAAAGTCTGACCGTAAATATTGCACTTACAAAAATATTCTCACTAAAATATTACGTATTGAAAAACGAAAATATTTTACAAATCAGTTGATTCTTTTCAAACATGATGTTAGTAAATCATGGAAAATCATAAATAGTGCCATCAATAAGCATAACGATAACTTGCGTATAGAAAAAATAACATATATCAACATAAAAATTCACAATTCAGTGCAGATAGCCGATACGTTTAATCAATATTTCTCTCAAATTGGACATAGCCTTGCAGAAGATATTCCTCCAACGCAAAAGACATTTTTAGACTTTATAGACCAGCCAAATCCCAATTCACTATTTTTTTTCCCCGTACATAGAAATGAATTAATAGATATAGTTCATGACTTGAAAAATAAAAGGAGTACTGAACACGATGGCATGGATAATATTTTATTGAAAAACGTCATAAACTACATTGTCGATCCGCTGGTGCATATATTTAATTTATCCTTGACTAGCGGTGTTGTTCCCGATTGTATGAAGATTTCTAAGGTTATACCGATTTACAAAAAAGGAGAAAGGGATAATATATGTAATTTTAGATCAATTTCTCTCCTGCCTGCTCTTTCAAAAAAATTTGGAAAGAATAATATACACAAGACTTCTACATTTTCTGAATAAAAACAGCATAATTTCTCATTTTCAGTTTGGCTTTCGCCAAAAACATAGTACATCCCATGCTTTACTTACCCTTGTCGAAAAAGTTACAGAAGCTATTGACAAATTCAGGCATACTGTAGGTGTTTTCCTGGACCTCTCCCAGGCCTTTGATACCCATCGATCATAAAATACTTCTCTACAAATTGAACAATTACGGAATTCGTGGTAGGGCCTTGGAGTGGTTCAGAGACTACCTAACGAACCGCAAGCAATTTGTGTGTATTAACGACCAATGTTCTTCTATGCAAGATATAGATTGTGGTGTTCCTCAGGGCAGTCTACTGAGCCCACTTTTATTTATTACCTATATAAACGATATCCGAAATTCCTCTTATATCCTTTCCTTCCTCTTATTTGCAGATGATTCGAATGGGCTCTTTTCACATGCACACTGGCGTACTGGTGGGGGGGGGGGGGGTTGGAGGAGCGCCAGCCCCCCCCCCCCCCAAAAAAAAAATTAAATTAAACCATGAATTATTTTCAATTCTCGCTACCCTAAATAGGTACGAAAATCTCGAAATTCGCGAGACGAGGTAATTTTCACTCTCTCGGGTCGTCACTACAACTTCCGGTATAGAGTCCCATCCCGCTGTGCAGAGTTTTCACGCACGCTAAAATCAGGGTTCTTACGCTTGGAATCATGAGCCCAGCACTGTGCAGCCTCACAAAAGAAAACCATCGTCACTGATGTCAAAAGACGCAAAAAACAACGAATGAAATGTTCAAATAAACGTTGAAATATTTGCGAAAAAAAAACAAGACCGAGCAGATGACATATTCGGTGCGTACACGTTGTGTTTTACGTTTGCGCTATCGCGCCTAGTAATATAGCGCCTGCACAGGAAGCTGTAATGTCGAAAAGCTATCCCATAATGCAATGCGCGTTTTCAGGATTTTCCCCGGATCTCGGCAGAATCGCTATTTGGGGTAGCGAGAATTCCATACAAGTGATTTATAAATGTTCGTGATATCACATGATTTTCAACAAAATGCGCGTTTCTCCATTTCTATTGCAAACACATTCCCCAATAGCCACAATAGCATATGTTTTTTTTTATAGTCACTAATGGCCCTTAGTGGCCACTAACAGTAACACTAGTAGAAATCACTAGTAGAAAATTTCTTTCCAGAAGCTAATGCGACAAGCACTGCAGGGAGAAAACATGCTACCCACTATTTTGACTGTGCATGCTCAGATTTGAGAACGAACGTTCCCTATACGTACATAATGTACGTACATTTATTTATTTATTTATTTCACATATTTCATTCAGATTGAAAACTGGTCTTCCATAAGGCCCTGTCTCAATAAAAATACACATATATACAAATAATGTAACACTGCACGTGAACCGTTAAAGGGCCCAGTGGGGAAACTGAATTCAGACAAGGATTAAGAGTAGAGAACGGTACAACGAATCGTCTTGTTTATCTAATACTTTAATGAATCGGTAAAGCTCCCTCGCTTTGCGCGGGAGGGGGGCAACTGGATTCAGACTACGAATCGTCTTCTTTCTCTAATAATTTAATGACACCTGAAAGCTTCTGCGCTACGCGCGGGATGGGCGAAAATGATTTCAGACAAGGATTAAGAGTAATAATTAAAGAAACGTCAAAGCTTCAGCGCTTCGCGCGGTGAGGGGGATCTGAATTCAGACAAGGACACGATATAACGAATCGTTTTCTTTCTCTAATGAATGAAACGTCAAAGCTTCCGCGCTTCACGCGGGATGGGAAATGAATACAAACAAGGATTAAGAGTCATCATTTATTGAAACGTCAAAGCTTTCGTAATTCGCGCGGGAAGGAGGGGGGAGGAAACTGATTTCAGACAAAGATTAGGAGTAATAATTTAATAAAACGTCAATGCTTCCGTGCTTCACGCGGGAGGGGGAAAATCAGTTCAGACATAGATACGATACAACGAATCGGGGAAATGAATTCAGACAAGAATTAAGAGTCGAGAACGGTACAATGAATCGTCTTCTTTCTCTAACTAATTAAATGAAACGTAAAAGCTTCTGCGCTTCGCGCGGGAGGGGCGAAAAATGAGAGTTTGGAACGGTATAACGGATCGTCTATTTCCTGTAATAATTAAACGAATTGTCAAAGCTTCCGCGCTTTGCGCGGGAGGGGGGAAACTGAAAAATAACTTAGTTCCTGGCCCCAGGCTTAAAGGGTTGATTTGTAGACATTGGGACATTGGGATTTATATATTTGTCGGTTATTGGTGGCTACAGGCGCGTACGCAGGGGGGGGGGGGGTGAGGGTTAAACCCCCCCCCCCCCCCCCTTTGGTATTTTGTATGTGTGTATTTTGGAGAAACCCCCCCCCCCCTTTGTTTTTTGTTTTTGTTTATGTTTTTTTAATAAAAAATAATAACAATAACAAAAATTATACCAATGGTTGACCTAAAAAAGTTGACCTTACCCCCCACCCCCAACGGAGCAAAATGTCAAATTTTTCAAATTTCGAGACCAAAAAAAAAAAAAGTGTCCTCTTACCCCCCCCCCCCCCCCCCCCCTCCCTCTTGGAGGGGGTAGGAAAAAGCAATTTTACCTCATATTCTCCAGGAAGTGCCTGAAAATGCGTCCCATGTGGTTCTAAAATTGCAAATGCTTCATACTCTAGGAGGGGGTTATACCCCTTCCCAGACCCAGCCCCGCTTGGTCGCTCCACTCCCTTGCCGCTAAAGCCTCGCTCTGTCGTTTCACCATTTTACATATATTTCACCCCCATGCCATTTTGTGCCCCCCCCCCCCCCCCCCACCGGTAAGAAATTCCTGGATCCGCCACTGATGCCCATACCCCTTGAGCTTCGGGGGCTCCGCCCCTAGACCCCACTTTGAAAAACGTTCAGCGGGGCCTGCATGTAAGAGTGGGTAAATGCAGATTTTTTTTGTCAGCCCCCCCCCCCCCCTCCCCCCCCCCCCCCCCCCAACGTTTTTGCTCATTACGCCACTGCACATGCAGATCCTGATATTATGGTCAATACAGTAAATAATGAATTAGACAAATTGTTACAATGGATAAGAGCTAATACGTTATCATTCAATTTACAAAAAACAAAATGTATGCTCTTCAGCAATTCTATAGGTAACTTACCACATAATGTTAAACTAGATAATATTGACATAGAAGCCGTCACTTCAATGACATTTTTAGGTCTGATAATAGACGATAAACTCTCATGGAAATGTCATATTGATAGCATTTGCAGAACAATCTCTCGCAATATAGGGATTGTAAATAAGGTCAAGTTTTTCTGCCAACCTCCTCCCTACTAATGCTTTACTCGACATTAATTTTGCCCTACTTAAATTATGGTATTATTGTTTGGGGTAATACTTACGATTATTATCTTCATAAAATACTACTTCTACAAAAAAAAAATATGCGTGTTATTTGTAACACTTCCTGGAGATCCCATACTGATGTTTTATTTGTTGAAAATAATGTTTTGAAAATAAATGATTTATATCGTTATAGCCTCGGTCAGTTTATGTACCAGTTAAATAATAATACGCTACCCTCAGCCTTCAATTTAATATATTTCACAAATAAAACTATACACAAATACCCTACGCGCCAATCTGACGAATTTCATCTGCCATTAACTAGAACTTTACTTGCTAAATCCATATTTACTTACGGAGGACCGAAGCTATGGACCATTCTTGATGTTAGCATCAAGAATGCCCCCAGTTTAAATTCTTTTAAATTCATATTAAATTTTTGCGTAATTATCAAGCGTTAGCTCTCCCTCTTTAAATTTATTTAACTCAATAAAATACATTTGTATATTTGTATTCATTTTGTACTGGCCACCTGTATTCCAGTCGGCCCGTGTTTTGTTGTGTGTGTTATAGGTAAGAGCCCTGCCCTCTCTCGTTCCCTGTCTCCCTTCTTTCCCTGTCCCTTTCACTCCTTCTATGTTATGTCTATTTGGTTTATGTATTTGTGCGTTCCTTTATTATTGATATACTATTTTTGCAACTATAAGTTATAGGGGGCTGCAATCTACAAGCCCAGCTTTTTCAGCAGTCCCCTCCATGACCAACCTGTTTTATATGCCTGTTGTACACTGTGCACTAATAAGTATCATTGTTTTACTATGTACAATGCAATCCCATGTACTCTATTTATTTTGTTGGAAATGGAAATAAACGAAATGAAATGAAATGAAATGAAATGAAATATTGTCTATAATACGATCCTAGTTCATTCATAAACAGTCCTCAAAACGTCCATCTCGTCTGTGCCCCGTCCACAGTCAGTTCATATCAAGTTCAGATTGGGTAAATTTGCCATATCCAGGCAGTCCAAGCCAGTCCGTATTTAGTTTAAACCGGTTATTAACTAGTTCTACCACGTTCCCAATACAACCAAACCCACTCTAACTAGTTCAGAGACAGTTCAGCTCGTCCTCATCTTGATTAAGTGCGTTCGAACGTGCTCCTAGAACGTATGCAATCACGTCCTGGCTCAAGGGTTATAAAACCCCGCCTCGTTCTTGCCATTCCTTATTCCCGTTCAACTTCAATGTTTCAAGCTCTGCAGATCGAGACATTCAAGCGAAGCCCTCATCACACCAAACTAGTTCTCACTACGTTCTGTAAAATGTTGCCAAACGGGCTCAAACTGTGTGCGAACGGAGTTAATGTAGTACCACCTGTTTTCGATCTGTTTAAGAACTCCATGGACGGGCTCGGACTGGCTTGGATGGGAAGGTTGCTCTAGAACTTTGCGCCTGTTCAAAATTATCCCCGTACTGCGATTAGACGGAGTGACAACGTACTTGAAACGAAATGGACGTACTACGAACGGAATTGCGAACGGAACAGGATCAGTTTTGGTCGTTGGACCTTTGAATCATGTTTAGTTATATGTTTTTTTAAACCAAAATAAATATTTTTTTAAAAAATACCATGTTTATCTCTTTATGACTATTAATAACGGACTGATCGTCCGTTTCTGATAAATGTCTGTGCGCGTGAGCTCATGTAATAATAGCATATATGGGCAAAAACATGCTTATACAAAATCCATTATAGCTTCTTGGGATGCAAATGGACCCCCAATTTTGTTTTCCTATTTGGAAAGAGTATGAGCCTGAGATATGATTTCATGTCTCATTTGGCCATTACAAATATTGCGACGTCATCATAATGGCCTTCGAACTCAAATTTGAATTTGAATTTGCATATTATGACGTCGATGGAAAATTGATTGTATCTCTGTTAATATTGATCAATTTTCTTTCAAATTTCGATATGTTTTAGCTGAGACAGTTCTCTACAAGCTCAATCTTTACTTTTTTTCATTTTGATGACATCATCATAGTGAACATTTCGATTAAAGGCCACATATCAGAAATTTCTTAGTTAGCGTGTTATGCCTATGGAAGGAGAATTTCGTTCACATCATGAATCTACATGACATTGTTTTTTGGGCAGTATCTCGCTTTGTCATTTTAGATGATACAGTCCACCTATACTTGTTTCAAACAAATATTACATGTCTAGTTCTATTCTTTGGTTCTTGTTTTTTGTACACATTTATTACATTGTATCATTTCGAAATGTCTCATGTACATGCTTATGTTGAAATAGACGACAGGTAAAATGGCAATCAAATCAAAACAGACTCATGGTGGCCATTACACTATGATTACAAAACTTAAGATACTCACCATTTTACAGATCAATCTTCAATGGCTTTCAAAAATATAAAAAAAGAGCACGATGATCACCTGACGTCTTTCTCGAAGAACAAACAAAAACAAATTTGGCAACGAAGAATACAGTTGCTTGAATGCAGAAGGCGGAAAGATGAACAGTAAGATCCAAATTGTAGGCTACAGCGATCGATCAACGGAGATCAATTGAAATCGCAGGAGACATATGAATTGATATCTACCTTCGATCAATTGTAAATGGTAAATGGTACGTTTGCCTTATCTGCAGGCGCCGAACTCGTATGAGAACGGGATCGACAGGGGCGTACGCAGGGGGGGGGTTTTGGGTGTTCAAACCCCCCCCCTTTGGTATTTTAATGTATGTAAACCCCCCTAAAATAACCCTAAAACCCCCCCCTTTTGCCTTTTTTTTTTTTTTTTTTTTAATTATAAAAAAAAAAAAAAAAAAAAAAAAAAAAAATTACACCCACGGCTAACCTAAATGAGGTGACCTTACCCCCCCCCCCTCAACGAAAAAAAAATGTCAAATTTTGAAATTTTGAGACCAAAAAAAAAAAAAAGTGTCCGCTTAACACCCCCCCCCCCCCCCCCCCCCCCCCCCCCCCCCACTGAGCGACTTTTCGGCCGGCGCGATTTTCAAATTTTCGGGAGCAAAATATTTTAAAACCCCCCCCTTGAAAAAATCCTGCGTACGCCCCTGGGGATCGATATGAACGGATACATTATAAAGGAGATGCTGACAACTGATTACGATTGGTGGATAGAAATTATGCGATAGCTCTGCAAGGGATGCACATGTAGCTCATTATGATGTTTTGTTTTGGGTTTTTTTTTAAAGGCACCCGTTACCTTAGCAACATGTTGTGTAATGAAAAGAAAGTGTGGGATAGCTATTGGCGCAGATGATTGTTGTTTCTTTGTTTGATTTTGCTTTTGCTTGAGAAAACGAACGTTATCTCAGGAACATTATACCTTTGGATCGAAATAGGGGATAACTCCTTGAGATAATAGCTATAAGACCCAGTAATATTTGATTGTATATTTGCAATGACGACCTTCGTCATTGCCTTGTTTTCGTTCACATTCTGCCCCATTAATATTCTCCTTATCGTCCAAAAATCCCATTCGTTTTGCACGTAGTGCTTGTCCTTCCTAGTTAGGTACTTTCCTCAAGTCCTTTTCCTTTCAAATTTCTTAGGCATCATCTCTAGCATCTCATCCAGGTCACTACATTCTTCGATTTTCGAAATCACTCATGCATGACCGTCCAGGCGCCATTTTGTCCGTTTCTGGTCCATTTTAAGGGCTTTCTTTCTTCCTTCCTATCTCCACTATCCTAGATCCTACACATTTCTAACAAATTCCTCTAGATAGTCTAAGAGATGTTCTTTTATCTGCGACGCATGACCTGACCTTCAAAATGCCATCTTCGTACTCAAAATTCACATCAGAAACCGACTCCGTCAAAAATCTCTAAAATTCTTAAAAAATGGACCCCTAAATAATCTAAAACTGCCATAACTTTCTCATATAAATTCCGTTTTGTATTTAAATCTCACAGTATCTTTATCTCATAATAGGCCTGTTTACTAATGATATGCGAGTGACGTCATAATCCCTCGCACCCTAGCGATTGTTACTACGTAGGGCAAGCTTTGCGTGGTGCGGCACGGTCGCCACATTGTTTTTCCATGCCCGCTACGCTATACACATACAAAGCCATTGCTAGCGACCGCGACGTTTTGGGGCTGCAACAATGATTTACTATCATAATTTCTTCACACATTCCATGCTCGGATTTCACGCTAAAAAAATTATAATTATGACATCAACTTACCTTGATCTGTAAAAGCATATTCAACAGGATCCTGATGAGGGTCTAATTCTTGGTCGTTGCATTCGACGTCGTTTTGTTTTTGTTTTTTGCATGGCGGTAAACTGGCCGAACGGTCCCGGGGTGGCGGGCGGACGACCTTAGTCGCAATCCTTCTCTCCAAGTCGCTTGCAGCAGCGGGTACAGGATGTGGATGATCGTTTGTTGGACCCTTTTCACCTACAAAATGTTTTGAACAGACGTAGGTATTCCTTGAAATCCTGTCGATTCCAAAGTCCTTTCTTCCACAATTCTTAATCCATATTTTACACTTCGGTTTGGGGAACGGGATGAAAAACACACCATTCATATGGGGTCTGTCTGCGTACCGTGAATCGCTGTTACACGTGCCGTAACAGCAATGCTTACCTCCCATTTTTGCGATATTTCGTCGGATTTCGGAAAATAAAATCGAAGATTTGTCATGTACAACTGAGAAAAACTATATTTATTTTAATTATATACCCTAAGGTTGGAAAACAAACAGTTTTAAACGAAGTTTATTAGGACGATGATCAGCCTT
Organism: Strongylocentrotus droebachiensis; assembly: GCA_035222895.1. NCBI lineage: Eukaryota > Metazoa > Echinodermata > Echinoidea > Camarodonta > Strongylocentrotidae > Strongylocentrotus > Strongylocentrotus droebachiensis. The sequence continues at coordinate 50,784 of JAVYIG010011341.1, forward strand.
TTTTTCCTCGCATTCCCCACATCGCCGTATACAAAGTGTGTGTAGCAGGGCCGTAGCAGACACTGCGCTCGGTTTGTTTGCCAGAGCTTACAACCTTGTGCAAATTTAAAGGTCCGTGAATACATTAGTAAACAGGCCTATTGCACATAGCCATGCCAAATTTCACGCTCCAATGGCTATGCAAAACATAAATAGCGCCCTCTAAAGTTCTGGGAATGGGATTTCTTTCTGTGGCCGTATATCCATTATGGCTTGGCAGACCCGTACCGTTTTTTGGATTTAGATACTTGAGGATATGCCCTTTCCAGCCATATACAAAATTATACACCCTAACACTGACCGACTTTGCGAAAAATGCCCACCAAATTCGCCATTTTCAAGAAAATTGAGAAATAACTTCAAATTGCTCTAAATTAGCGATCTTTATACCTACATCAATGAAACTTGGCAGACATATGTATCCATATACGTGACAACTGTCCGCCAAGTTTGGTAAAATTCGAATATATCAGCGCAAAGTTATCGCCCAAAATGATGAATTTACTATGCATTACGTAATAGCGCGTTTAATGCGTGCAATACATTGCGCGAAGATAACAATGGTGTCAAACTGACTGCAATGAAGTGCCCTTTCGAATGATACCAAGTATAGTATATGTTCACACAGAAAATTGTGAATAAATCGCATTTGAACAAAGGTCACTACACGAATTCCGCCGAGTTTCCGCCCGAATCTAACACGTATCGGCTATGACGTCATTTTTTCAGACTGCTTTTCGCCCCTTAAACGTCCTTTTTTTTCCTTGAAAATTTGCAGTGACATGCCGAGTTCCAATACGCAGGGCACCTCTTGGCCGGATTTTTAAAATTGGTCAATGGGGCCATTTAATACGCCATTTTGTCCTATAAATCTATTTTACATCACGTGTTTCGATAGGATTATCATAGAAAAAAAGAGAGTAGTTTACAATAAACACCATGAAATTCTCTTTCTAATGATACCAAATACGGCACATAAAGAGACATAAAGAGAGAGAGAGAAAAAACAATTTAACTCCGGTCATAATACAGATCCTGTACGTTTTCCGCTCATGCATTACACGCATTGTCTATGGGGCATATTGGGTTCACGCTTTTGACCCCCAGATCGATCTTTATTGTAATGACGAACATGCACCAAATCCCCTTGGTTTTTGCACGCAGTGCTTGCGAGCCCTTTCTACGTCCTTTCCCATATCCCAATTTCTTTCAAACTTCGTAGGCATAGTCACTACCATCCCATCAAGGTCACTGTTGAGGCCTTTCTTTCGCCCTACCTATCTTCAATATCACAGAAGCTACAGACTTCGTACAAATTGCTCTGGATAGGGCGAGAGAAGCTCTTTCGTTTGACACGTAGAAACATGGCGTCATTGCACGCACATCGTTGTGACACGATTGCATTTCTAGTTGTTTTTGCTTTTGTATCAGAAAACGCATGTTATCTTAGAAACATCAAATTTTGGATTGAATTTTAGGAGTAACTCTGTTAGATAGGTATTCGCGCCGATGAACTTGTTTTGAGGATTTGGACGTACGTAACTTTGTTTGTGAAAATACTTGTTACGCTAATAACATTCTAAAAGTGGAAAGAAAATTATGAGTCAGCTTCATTGGAATACCTTTCAGCACCACTGATATTTAAAGGGTTGGAGCTGTATTTTGTTTATATGGGGGAAAACACACATTACCTTAGAAACGTGATCAAAATTCTGGGGTAGCATTAAGGGGAAGATATTTATAGCATCGACTATTTATGTTGTTAAAGTTGCTATAGAGAGGAAAACAATTATTGTGAAATGCACGTTACGATAGAAACAAGCTGATACAAGGTATGATATAAGAACAAAAGCCAGGCCGTTATGCACAGTCAGACAAATTGATATCGACCTGCATCACATTTTACCTAAAGGTTTATAATTGTGATTGCAGCATGAGCTTATGCACAGTCAGACAAATTGATATCGACCTTCATCACATTTTACCTAATACCCCCTTCACATACACGGATTTTCCTTAAGAGTCCTTACGGATCGACAACTCGTAGTCAATCGCAAGCATCCGTTAATAACTCGCTGGTATCCGTAAATAGCTCGTCACAACTCGCAACAACTCGCCGACACTCGTAAGGATCCGTGAAAGGAGAGGCAATTTTTTTGACATGTCAAAAATCTTCTTACGATTGTCCACGGATTTATTTGTCCGTAAATTACTCGTAAATAGCTCGTAACAATCCGTAAGTATCGCAAATCGCTCGCTACAACACGTTACCATCCGTAAACTGCTCGCAAGAGTCCGTAAATGACTCGTAACAATTTTGTTAACGATTTGTTTCGGTTAGTTTACGGTTTATACCCCCTTCACATACACGGATTTTTCTTACGAGTCGTTACGGATCGCACAAATTCGCGGATCGTTCACTGATCCTTACGATTTGGCCACTTTAACGACCGGTTTAGGCGTTATTACGAGCTGTTTACGGTTTATTACGGATTATTACGATGTATTTACGGCAACAGTCCACGATTTGTTACGAGTTGTCACGGATAACTACGAGCAACTAACGTGTTAGTTACGACCTGTTTACATGTTGTTACGAATAGTTACGAGTATTTACGAGTCCTTACGATTTTGGGCCAAAAAATAACAACTGAAATGAAATGTTTGAATTTGCAGCTTTACTACCTTTCCCCAACTCGTAAACAGTTCGTATCAGTCCGTAAAGCCATCTTAAAATGACCCGAATAAAATCGTAAACAACCCGTAAGCACACGTAACCATCCGTAAACTGCTCGCAATAATCCGTAAATAATCCGTAAACAAATCGTAAACTAACCGTAAAGAATCGTTACAAAAATCTGTGACGAGTCATTTACGGATTCTTGCGAGCAGTTTACAGATGACTACGTGTTGTTACGAGCTATTAACGAGCTATTTACGGACAAATCTATCCGTGGACAATCGTAAGAAGATTTTTGACATGTCAACAAATTTGCCTCTCCTTTCACGGATCCTTAAGAGTGTCTACGAGTTGTTGCGAGTTGTGACGAGTTATTTACGGATACCAGCGAGTTATTTACGGATGTTTGCGATTGACTACGAGTTGGCGATCCGTAAGGACTCGTAAGAAAAATCCGTGTATGTGAAGGGGTTATTATTAACAGATTATTACGAGTGCTTACCTGTTGTTTACGATTTCATTCGGGTCGTGTTAAGATGGCTTTACGAGTAAGGACTCGTAAGAAAAATCCGTGTATGTGAAGGGGGTATAAAGGTTTATAATTGTGATTGCAGCATAAGCTAAATGAATCTGAGGCAATGTTACCGAGTAACTTTAAACAAACTCTTGCCATTTTTTAACCAAGAATGTTTGTGTATGTGTCTATGTGATATATTATATTTGAAGAACTGCGTATATAATCTGAAGCTTTTCTGTAGAAAACGTTTAGCATGCTATTTTTTATGCGTGCACATGAAATTGGACTTAATTCTGGAAAATATACAGTTAATTTGTAAAATGTAATACTGGTTGACATTTCTGGTGGAGTTTTCTGCCCTCTCAGTTTATCTTGGTTTACCAATTGAAATTCACTAATCAGGGCAGATATATTTAAATTTTCAATCAGGACTTGGTATTTGCAACTATACACTATTCTATTCATTCAATATTGCTTACTCTTATTTAGGGGGTATTTGATAGGCTTTGAGGATAATGACACATTTCACATTTTGTTCATACTGGGTGCAAGCCAACAAATACATGTAATTTACATTAGTTCAAACCTTTGAATATTGTACTCGTGCTGTGAAGTACCCTGTTTAAAGTTAAATCAATACTTATCGTGGTACAACCAAGGACGATGTATCTAGTACTTCCCAAGGGGTCAAGTGTCATTTTTTTTAATACCTGTTTCATACACAGAGGAGCATGTGATCATCAATCCAAATGACTTTCCCTCAATCAAGATTGGAGACTTTCTTGAGATATTCCACCCTGATGACAAACAAAGGTTTGTAAACACTCTTTATCATATTTCTCTATACAGTGCGTCCCAGAAAAAACGAAACCGAGAATTATCAATGTTTTATCATAACCTAATCGCAATTATAATTAATAAATGACATATATTTGTAAAGCTTAGATCCTCCTCTTTCATTTGATACAACTCATATGATGCATATTTCACGCATGAGTGATTAAAAATCAATTTGAAGAGAGGAAACCAAAAAGTCATTTGGCGGGCGGTATCTGAATTTCATAGAGAAAATAACATTTCTTGAAAGTTCAATTTCTGCCCTTTCATATGACACCTCAATCAAAAAAAAAATGAGCCAGGAATAACCAAGTTTTGTTTGTTTAAATTAATGCTTGTATTTCCATAATTTGATTAAACGAGCTCATTTTCACTGGCTGCATGCCGTAGTTGAGTCTTTTGTCAACTCTGTTGCTACGGCAAGCAGCCAGTGAAAATGAGCTCGTTTAATCAAATTATGGAAATACAAGCAATACTTTAAACAAACAGAACTTTGTTAGTCCTTGCCCTGATTAAAACAAACCAATAACACGTTTCACTTTAAAGGCATCGTTTAACAATGATAAATCTGAGATGCATGGCCCAACGTGTTATCAGTGACTGTGATATATAGTGTAATATTGAAGCCCTAAAAAAAGCGCTTCATAATGATCATGAAGTGCCTCAAAAAAATTAAATATCTTTGAGTAACCGGTTTTTACAATTCTCGTTATAGGAAAATGAAAAATGAAATTTCGATTCAATCATAAATATCTTGATAATTAGACAAGCGATCGGCTTGTAAAAGTCATGGGATTCCTGACTGACCGAAAGGTTTATGATAATGATTGCAGCATGAGCTCAATCCAGGATTTGTTTCAGAATCTGAGGCAATGTTACCGAGTCACTTTAATGCTCTCGCTTTGGTGTAATAATGGATGGCATCGTTTTCTTCCGAAGGCTGGTACTCTCAAAGGTTTGTTTATTCGAATTATGAGAATGAACCCAGCTAGCAAGCTGACGTCGGGCCGATGTCGGCAGTTATCGGCGACATCGCGGTCGGCAAACCAACGTCGGGCCAACATTGTACCAATGTCGGATAATGGTTGGAATCAAGAGGTCGATAAAGGGGTTTAAAAAGACGTTGGATCGACATCATTAATCCGACCAAGTTATGACGTCTAAAAGCTGACGTCGGATCAACATCGTGCCGATGTCATGAAGTGGTTAGAATCAAGTAGGTTGGTAAATAGTCGAGAAATTGACATTAGATCGACGTCATTATTCCGACCAAATAATGACATCTCAATTCTAACGTCAGACCGACATTGTACCGATGTCAGAAAAATTATTGGCATCGAGGAGGTCGGTAAATGGTCAAAAGTAGACGTTGGACCGACCTCATTAATCCGATCAAATTATGACGTCTAAAAGCTGACGTCGGATCAACATCGTGCCGATGTCATGAAGTGGTTAGAATCAAGTAGGTTGGTAAATAGTCGAGAAATTGACATTAGATCGACGTCATTATTTCGACCAAATAATGACATCTCAATTATAACTTCAGACCGACATTGTACCGATGTCAGAAAAATGTTGGAATCGAGGAGGTCGGTAAATGGTCAAAAGTAGGCGTTGGACCGACCTCATTAATCCGATCAAATTATGACGTCTAAAAGCTGACGTCGGATCAACATCGTGCCGATGTCATGAAGTGGTTAGAATCAAGTAGGTTGGTAAACAGTCGAGAAATTGACATTAGATCGACGTCATTATTCCGACCAAATAATGACATCTCAATTCTAACGTCAGACCGACATTGTACCGATGTCAGAAAAATTATTGGCATCGAGGAGGTCGGTAAATGGTCAAAAGTAGACGTTGGACCGACCTCATTAATCCGATCAAATTATGGCGTCTAAAAGCTGACGTCGGATCAACATCGTGCCGATGTCATGAAGTGGTTAGAATCAAGTAGGTTGGTAAATAGTCGAGAAATTGACATTAGATCGACGTCATTATTTCGACCAAATAATGACATCTCAATTATAACTTCAGACCGACATTGTACCGATGTCAGAAAAATGTTGGAATCGAGGAGGTCGGTAAATGGTCAAAAGTAGGCGTTGGACCGACCTCATTAATCCGATCAAATTATGACGTCTAAAAGCTGACGTCGGATCAACATCGTGCCGATGTCATGAAGTGGTTAGAATCAAGTAGGTTGGTAAACAGTCGAGAAATTGACATTAGATCGACGTCATTATTCCGACCAAATAATGACATCTCAATTCTAACGTCAGACCGACATTGTACCGATGTCAGAAAAATTATTGGCATCGAGGAGGTCGGTAAATGGTCAAAAGTAGACGTTGGACCGACCTCATTAATCCGATCAAATTATGGCGTCTAAAAGCTGACGTCGGATCAACATCGTGCCGATGTCATGAAGTGGTTCGAATCAAGTAGGTTGGTAAATAGTCGAGAAATTGACATTAGATCGACGTCATTATTTCGACCAAATAATGACATCTCAATTATAACGTCAGACCGACATTGTACCGATGTCAGAAAAATGTTGGAATCGAGGAGGTCGGTAAATGGTCAAAAGTAGGCGTTGGACCGACCTCATTAATCAGATCAAATTATGACGTCTAAAAGCTGACGTCGGATCAACATCGTGCCGATGTCATGAAGTGGTTAGAATCAAGTAGGTTGGTACATAGTCGAGAAATTGACATTAGATCGACGTCATCATTCCGACCAAATAATGACATCTCAATTCTAACGTCAGACCGACATTGTACCGATGTCAGAAAAATTATTGTCATCGAGGAGGTCGGTAAATGGTCAAAAGTAGACGTTGGACCGACCTCATTAATCCGATCAAATTATGGCGTCTAAAAGCTGACGTCGGATCAACATCGTGCCGATGTCATGAAGTGGTTAGAATCAAGTAGGTTGGTAAATAGTCGAGAAATTGACATTAGATCGACGTCATTATTCCGACCAAATAATGACATCTCAATTATAACGTCAGACCGACATTGTACCGATGTCAGAAAAATTATTGGCATCGAGGAGGTCGGTAAATGGTCAAAAGTAGACGTTGGACCGACCTCATTAATCCGATCAAATTATGGCGTCTAAAAGCTGACGTCGGATCAACATCGTGCCGATGTCATGAAGTGGTTAGAATCAAGTAGGTTGGTAAATAGTCGAGAAATTGACATTAGATCGACGTCATCATTCCGACCAAATAATGACATCTCAATTATAACGTCAGACCGACATTGTACCGATGTCAGAAAAATGTTGGAATCGAGGAGGTCGGTAAATTGTCAAAAGTAGGCGTTGGACCGACGTCATTAATCCGTTCAATTATGACGTCTAAAAGCTGACGTCGGATCAACATCGTGCCGATGTCATGAAGTGGTTAGAATCAAGTAGGTTGGTAAATAGTCGAGAAACTGATATTAGATCGACGTCATTATTCCGACCAAATAATGACATCTCAATTATAACGTCAGACCGACATTGTACCGATGTCAGAAAAATGTTAGAATCGAGGAGGTCGGTAAATGGTCAAAAGTAGGCGTTGGACCGACCTCATTAATCCGATCAATAATGACGTCTAAAAGCTGACGTAGGATCAACATCGTGCCGATGTCATGAAGTGGTTAGAATCAAGTACACGCAAAAAACTGAGGTGCTAAATGTTGGGTGCTGAGTGAGATTCTGCACTTGAAGTGCCAAAATCAGCACTTGAAGTGCCAAAATCAGCACTTGACGGGTTAACTTTAACAAGGAAACCGAAACGTGCTGAATATTTGAGTGCTGAAAACGAGTGCTATAATATGCAGCACTTAACATGAGTGCTGACTGCATAACCTGATCTGATTGGTCGGTTAGTATAATAGCTGTTACCTTGTGAATATTTGTTTTTGAATCAAATTCAGCTAAGAGATTCTTACATTCTTCATTCTCCAGGTCAATACCCAAGGCCTCAAAAGTCTGAATAACTTTGCTCCTTAAACTGTCAACAACATCAGTATTCAAAGCTGTTGCAGCAGATAACACTCTGTTTGTCATAGCATGGGTCATGTTGGTGTTTGATAAAAGAGAACCAATGAAAAATGCAGCTGGTCTCACTATGAACATGACAGACAATGAAAGCGGACAAAATATACAGTTCCTCAGGTAGACAAAGGAACATCCCTTGACTGCTATTATGTAAAATGTGTAGAACAGGTGAATATGCATGTGACACCTGTTCTACACATTTTTACATAATAGCAGTGAAGGGATGTTCCTTTGTCTACCTAAGGAACTGTATATTTTGTCCGCTTTCATTGTCTGTCATATTCATAGTGTCTTGTACTGTCATTATGCATTGCTCCATCTTGTTCTTGTAGTAGGCCTATCCTATCATCATCATCATCAAATGCATCATCTGCTGCAGGATTATGCACTTCACCAACAGCAACACCCAAATCAGCATCAACTAGACCCTCCATACCCTGTACAACTTCAGGTTCAGGTTCTTCTTGTGGATGTTGGTTTAATAAATGTTTCCTGTAAGAGTTGAAAGTGGTAAATGACGAAGGACATCCACCTTGACCACATACCAAATGTAGATGGGGCATGTCAAACAACGCATGAGTTAGCACTTGCACAAGGGCTATTCTGCTAGCACCCAAAAGAGAGCAAAACTTGGCACTTTAAGTGCACAACAGTCAGCTCCTTTGGGTGCTAGCAAAGTAGCCCGGGTGCAAGTGCTAACTCAGCACTTCGAGTGCAGTCACTACGCGAGCTCCTAAAAAGTGCTAAAATTGAATCTTTAAGTGCTAAATCAGTCAGCTCCTTTGGGTGCTAGCAAAGTAGCCCGGGTGCAAGTGCTAAATCAGCACTTCGAGTGCAGTCACTATGCGAGCTCCTAAAAAGTGCTAAAATTGAATCTTTAAGTGCTAAATCAGTCAGCTCCTTTGGGTGCTAGCAAAGTAGCCCGGGTGCAAGTGCTAAATCAGCACTTCGAGTGCAGTCACTATGCGAGCTCCTAAAAAGTGCTAAAATTGAATCTTTAAGTGCTAAATCAGTCAGCTCCTTTGGGTGCTAGCAAAGTAGCCCGGGTGCAAGTGCTAAATCAGCACTTCGAGTGCAGTCACTATGCGAGCTCCTAAAAAGTGCTAAAATTGAATCTTTAAGTGCTAAATTTAGCACTTTTTTTTTTGAGTGTAGGATGGTACATAGTCGAGAAATTGACATTAGATCGACGTCATCATTCCGACCAAATAATGACATCTCAATTCTAACGTCAGACCGACATTGTACCGATGTCAGAAAAATTATTGGCATCGAGGAGGTCGGTAAATGGTCAAAAGTAGACGTTGGACCGACCTCATTAATCCGATCAAATTATGGCGTCTAAAAGCTGACGTCGGATCAACATCGTGCCGATGTCATGAAGTGGTTAGAATCAAGTAGGTTGGTAAATAGTCGAGAAATTGACATTAGATCGACGTCATTATTCCGACCAAATAATGACATCTCAATTATAACGTCAGACCGACATTAATTGTACCGATGTCAGAAAAATGTTGGAATCGAGGAGGTCGGTAAATGGTCAAAAGTAGGCGTTGGACCGACCTCATTAATCAGATCAAATTATGACGTCTAAAAGCTGACGTCGGATCAACATCGTGCCGATGTCATGAAGTGGTTAGAATCAAGTAGGTTGGTACATAGTCGAGAAATTGACATTAGATCGACGTCATTATTCCGACCAAATAATGACATCTCAATTCTAACGTCAGACCGACATTGTACCGATGTCAGAAAAATTATTGGCATCGAGGAGGTCGGTAAATGGTCAAAAGTAGACGTTGGACCGACCTCATTAATCCGATCAAATTATGGCGTCTAAAAGCTGACGTCGGATCAACATCGTGCCGATGTCATGAAGTGGTTAGAATCAAGTAGGTTGGTAAATAGTCGAGAAATTGACATTAGATCGACGTCATCATTCCGACCAAATAATGACATCTCAATTATAACGTCAGACCGACATTGTACCGATGTCAGAAAAATGTTGGAATCGAGGAGGTCGGTAAATTGTCAAAAGTATGCGTTGGACTGACGTCATTAATCCGACCAAATTATGACATCTCAATGCTGACGTTGGATCGACATCGTGCCGATGTCAGAAAATGGTTGGAATCAAGTAGGTCGGTAGACTAAATGGTAAAAAATTGCAAGTTGTTGGATCAACGTCAGTATTCCGACCAAATTACAAATTATCTCATCAAAGCGGACGTTGGATTGATATTGGGCCAATGTCAGAAAATGATAGGAATTAAAAACGTCGGTAAATGATTGAAAAAAAAAACGTTGAACCGACGTCATTTATCCAATTAGATTAAGACATCTCAAAGCTGACGTCGGACTAACATCGTAATAATGTTAGAAAATGGTTGGAATCAAGGAGGTCGGTAAACGGTGAAAAATTGACGTTAGATCGACGTCTATTAGCCGACCGAAATTATTAAAACCATGTCCTGAATTGCAATATTAACTTTCATCACTTGGTGAATAATCCTATTTCTGTGTTTATGCAAAAAATAATAATCACAGAATTGTCATGGGATATGATGGTAATATAATGTTAAATTGTATACTATTACCATCATATCCCAAGCCAACTCTGTGCTTATTTTACTATTTTCCCGATC